>PVHX01016485.1:22786-43209 GCA_004024805.1 Geosciurus inauris | reverse complement strand
AAAATAAAATTATGGCATTTGCAGGTAAATGGATGGAGTTGGAGAATATCATGCTAAGTGAAGTAAGCCAATCTCAGAAAACCAAATGCCGAATGTACTCATTGATAAGTGGATGCTGATCCATAATGTGGGAAAGGACATGGGAACAAAGGTGGATCTCCGTTCACAGGGGTGTAAGGGGGGAGGGAGCATGGGGACATCAAGGGTGATGGAATATGATGGTCATAATAACCCTAAATTTATGTATGACTGCATATATGATGTGATTCTATACAACTTACAACTAGAGAATTGATATGTTATCCTCTATCTATGTACAATGAGTCAATTTACACTGCCAACATGTAAGCCTAAATAAAACAAGAATAAAAATTTAAAAAAAAATGTCTAAAATATAACTGAGGCCAGATTATTTTTTCTTCTTCATGGATCTCATTTTAAAGTATAAAAAGTTGTATTATCTCACTTTAATAATTTGCATTATTAGCTAAATGATGTCCAAGTGTACACTAGCCTTGTTGTATTGAGTGTATATATTGTAATCAATAAAATCAAGTCTAGGTTAATTTTTGTTTGAATTTCCATTGGGCTACTTTTTCATATTCTACATTTGAAGAATGAATTTATTTAATCTAAATGTTTTTTTTACCAATCGATCTTCATCTCTGAAGTTTAGCAAGTACCTCATGCTTCAGTTTGATGAAATATTTCCATATCTTTGTTGTTTCCCAGTTACTGTGTCTTTTTATCCTTGCTGTATTATTCACAAACTTGTTCATCCTATGACAATCTCTTTTAGTAAGTTGTTGATAATTTTTTAAATGAGACATAATTAAGAAAAAATCTTATGAACTATGAACTTTTCCAAGAACTAATAATAAATGGAAATGTGAACAGCGAACACTTGTGATTTTACTGTTGATGTTGGCAAAACAGTCATTTTATCTCTTAATTAGGAATGCAAATGGTAGATTTAATGTCCAATAAGAATGTGCCAAACTCACAAATTATGGTAACCCACACAAATGAACATCTTAACAGTAAGTGCAGAGAGTTCGTGCTCAGTATTCATCATGCCATTGGTATGAATCACAAATGTGGTGAAACAATTCAAATATCTATCTGATTAGATAATTCTGAATAAAGTTATCAATCTCATTTAGACAATTTACTCCCTATTTCAAAGAGAGCTTGGGAAGCTATTGCAAATCATTGTGAAAGGTTATTTAATATCTTTGGACTCCAGTTACCTTTGTTCTAATCAAGGGGAAGAAATTTCAAAATAAGCACTTCTAATTCAAAAATGCTAAAGCCCTGCAATTATAATTGATTCATATCTATTAACCACCTACTGAATGTTAAATTAGTTAATCATTTTTAAGCCTAGAAATAGGAAGTGGATGTGTGGGGAATTTATAGCTAGATAGATTGTATTTCTTTGCTTTTATGAATCAGTTTATATTTGTCTTCACATCATCCTTTGGTAGGCAAATCATACAGTTTAAATATTTGGGGTCCAAACAACTTTCTTCATTTCCACATTAGCATTTTGCAAAATAAATGGCACTTACACAGTCCGGAGATAGTTAGAAACACTCTCTGTTTTCACTACAATGTATTCATCAAGTCCTCCAAGGCTATTCAGTTAGGAGGTTGCTTTGATGCATCCAATCCAGACCAGGCTAAATCTGATGCACACAGACCTAGGGTTTGGTTTCAAAGAGGCCAAGTAATCATCTTTAGATGATGTTCTGCCACTTTGCGGTGTTGATACCAGGGGCAGAAATGACCACCCTTTAAGAACTCTGTCACTCTTGTCCTCTGACTCTTAGAGAATGTGAATCTTTCCCACTGAGATTCAGATTAACTCTCCCCTCTGGTTTCATCAGTCTCCATTCTCATCCATCTTCATTACATCTGTTGTAAGGCATCTGAGGATCCAGTCTTCTAAAACCTAAGCTTCTTACAGCATGCACAAAAAGCATACCCATTAAAAAATAGAGTGGAAGAAAAAAGAATTCAGAACATGGAAGAACATGAAAGCCTGGGGACTCTCAAGACTGTATATTATAATACTTTTGCTACTTAATCTACAGCAGCAGAAGAAAAAGGCAGATATTCATGTCTTAATACTGTACAATCTTTTGTAAAATAATGCAGTTTATACTCTGGAATGATCCCCATGGCAACCTTATCTCTGTGCAATTGTTCATATCCTAAGTTTTCATTTCTAGGTGAGACAACCATTGTTCTAATATCAATCTATGCATATTGATTCCAAATATCACTTACAGAAATAATTATTTAGCACTGTTTTTGTGCCAAAGATGATGCTGAACAGTTTATAAAACATTTTTCTAGCTAATGTATGTTTTATGTTTTTGCATTAAACTTAACATTTTTCAAGCTTATATATGAGTTTATAAAGAGATCATATTCCAGATTTTTTTCCCCTGAAACAGTCTGTCATAGACATCTTTCAATGTCATTGTGCACACATTGATTCCATTTGTCTTAAAACTACATCATGTCTCACAGTGCACCTATATATCCATCTTCTTATGGATTTTTAAAGTGGTACAATATTTTACTATTACAGGTAGTATAACAATAAATATCCCTTTACATGCATGGCTACAGACTTCTGTTATTGTCTTAGTAGGGTTGATCACCAAGCACCAAATAAACAAATAAAAGAATAAAAAGCTTTTTATAATTTCTCAGGCACTTCTCTAGTGCTGTCTCAAAAATTTTGTTCCAAGTACATATCTAACAGCAGTGCATGAGAATTCATCTTCAAGTCTTCTAACATAAATATTCTAGTATTTTTAAAATTTTTTAAATTTAGCACTTGAAACCTGGCAAATAATTCTTCCTGTAATTGTTAGTGAAACATAGTGCTTCTGGTCTATTTATTCTCTATATTCTTTTTCCTTTGATTTGCTCTTGCATACCTTTGTCCGACTTTTATTGATATGTCTTATTTTACATTATTTTCTGTACCTTATGTATTATGTGAAAGTTATAACATTTACTCATCTTATGGAGTAATAAATTGAGATTTAGAGAAATAAGATCACTTGTGCAAGGATCATATATATAATTTGCATCTAATCTCTGTTTAACTTTAAAGCTATGTTATTAACAACTACACTAAATTATTTTCACACCATCCTTTTGCAGTATTTATACTCCCCTCTTAAAAATATATTCCTCCTAAATCTTGTTTAGCAGGAATTATATCAAAACAGCATAAATTTGTGGGCACACTAATAGACATTTTTCCTTATGAATAATTACATAGAAAATAGAATAATAAAGAGGTCATTTCTTCATTAAACTGTTATGTTAATGATAAAAATGCAGTGAATAATTTCTAAAGTAAATGTACTTAACCACAAATGGTTTTTCTCCTTTGACCAATAATATAATTGTTGTCATGGAAATCAGACTCCTTCTTTAGTATGTTACTTATGTTGAAAAAATAGTTCTTTTCTTAGATATTCTTCAGTTGTGTATTTAAAAAAAAACTCTGTAAATTTTATTAGTAGGTATCTGAGAAGACATTAAACTGAAAAGACACATATTAATTATAGATGTTCTATATTCAACTCAACATGAAATATTTTGATCATTGAGTATAGGTTGTGGTTTTTATCCTTCCAAGGAAATAAGTTGGCTAATAAGAATCAATGATTATCTTTCAGCTTAGTGTGTATTTCCTTTCATCTTTTAGGATTTGTGAAGCAATACCTAATTTAAAGTCTAATATCTTCCTTTTGTTCCCATATGCAGCAGATGGCCCAGGCAACTACCTCCTACTATCTAATTCCTTAGTGACATTTATTATTCATCAGAAAGGAAGTTAGAAACATTATCTTTCCAATTCCTGGCTTGCATAATAAAAGAGGTTGCAGAAAATATCTTGTGGATGTATGGATATGGATATATATATATACACATATCACAAAAGAGCATTAAGAAGTAAATGTAGAGTCCACTCACTGAGGACCTGGGCTGTTGTTTCACCTGTTAGATAATTTGGTGGGAAAATGTAACTAATATAAAACAAATAAAGGCAGACTTTGCAATAGTGCTCAGTTTCCACAGATCCTTCTCCTTGAACTGTGGAAGCACAGAAGACTGGCCTAGAATGAAGAAATTAGCCTTTGCCATCTCTACTGGCTACTAATCCCTCATGCATCAACTGCCTATTACAGGGCTAGGAAGATAGTTGAATGCTAAGTCCACTTTAACTTCAAATCTAAGCGTTCTTATTGTGTCTATTCTGTGTGTCACTCCTCCACAACATATGTATCAGACTTCATGCTTGTGCTGATACTCAGATCACTTTCCTTCTCTTTGTTTTATTTTGGATAGTTTGCATTGCTATGTTTACTTGTTAACCAATCCAATCTGTCACAGATCATACTTAGTCACATCAAGTATGTTTTTCATTTCTGATACTTCAGTTTTCAGCTTTATATTTTCTCATTATATATTTTTTATGTCTTCCACTTCTCTCTTCATCATGGTAAGGTTTGTCTCGTTGAACACATGCAACATTTTTATAATAGCTGTCATAGTGCCTTTATTGTTTAATTCTATCATTATTTCAGTTCCCGATTTACTTAGGTTGATTATTTCTTTTCTTGCTTATGGGTCATATTTTCTTTTTTTCTTTATTCTTTTATTTTTTTCTAACATATCTTATAAATTTTATTGGATGCTGGTATTCCAACTTTAATAATGTTGGTGGTGGGATATCAATTCATTCTCTTAAGTTGTGTTTCATTTTGTCATAGTATGCACTTAAGTTTCTTGTAATTCATTTGACTCCTTTCAGATTGGGTCCCACACAGCATTTATTCTAGGACTAAGTTCAGTCTCATGACTGAGCCAATACATATTTGAGCATTCCACCTACATGTCTGCTTTATTGCTACAACTTTCCTCTTCAACTGATGGAAACGCTCTTCCCAGCTCCTCTCATAGGCACCAGTGTTTATTTTGTCTGCTTCTTTGAGGTTGCTCTTCTTTCCTTGGTGTTAGATAGCATCTTTTAATAGACGC
Organism: Geosciurus inauris; assembly: GCA_004024805.1. Classification (NCBI taxonomy): domain Eukaryota; kingdom Metazoa; phylum Chordata; class Mammalia; order Rodentia; family Sciuridae; genus Geosciurus; species Geosciurus inauris. Next base: position 38,136 of record PVHX01016485.1, on the reverse strand, counting down.
ACTGGTCAATATTAGACAGATTGTAGAGGAGGCCCTCCTGTAACTCTTTATCCCTCTCTCCGCGCCCCCTTCCTCTCCAGAACTCTATTTTACAAATTCTAGCTGCCTTGAGCTTCCCAAATTCTGTCTCCCATACTCATAAACACAACCCAGCTTTGTTTGTCTTCCTCTCCCTACCCGGGAATCTGTAAACTGCCTCTAGGCGGCCAATTCATGCAAACGTAAGATTTAATTTGTTTGTTTCCCTTCCCTAAGTGATCACAGTCCCATGTTTCCAGTTTTCCAAGTCTGAAATAGTTGTCATATATTTCATCCGGTTTTCTAGGTGTTTTAAGCAGAAAGGCAAACTCATCTCTTGTAATGTATCCCGACTACACAGAGATATTTTTGAAGGTTATTTAATTAATTTGGGTGGAATATCTATTGTAAACAAGAGCAAAGTGCAAATTTCAGTGGATGACATAATAAAAAAATGTATTTCCTTCTCACATATGGTTCAAAGCAGGTACATTGGGTTATGGGGTTCTCCAGTCCAGCTGACTCCAAGCTGTCTCTGAGGACCTAGGCTCCTTCATTTTTCTGTGCCAATATTTCCTATGGTCCTTAAGTTTTCTTTGGGTTTTCTGTATTCAGTTGGCATGATAGTGCAAAGAGAAAACCTGCTAATGTCCCTGGGCCAAGCTTAAAAGTGCTCTATTCCAGCCTTTCTTTGACCTGACTTTAGTCACATGTCCCTAGCAAATTGCAGGATGGGTCAGCTAATGAAGCTTAGCTGTGGGTCTAGAGTAGTTCTATAAATAGAAATACAGTGTTAATTTAACCATACTTGAACTTGCAAATTTTCTAGTAGCCACTTTATACTGTAAAAAGAAACAGACAAAACTGTTTTTAAGAATATATCTTATCAGACTAATATATCCATAACTTTAATAATTTCAACATGCACTCCATGTACAAATGCTTAATGACATATTTTACATTCTTTTTTTTCTTTTTTATAATTTTGAGAGAAGTCTCACTAAACTGCCCAAGCTAGCCTCCAAACTGCAAGCCTCTTTCTTCAATCTGCTGAGAGCTTGGATTATTAATGTGTGCCACTGCACCCAGTCATATATTACATTCTTGTTTTTCATTTGAAGTCTTCACAATCTGGTATCTATTTTTGCATTCTTTAATCATACTCTAATACTGATTATGAATTTCAATTAAAAATATTTAATTGCTATTTATGTTTCATAAAGTTGGCAGTTAGAAAGGAGGAATGCAGTTCTTCCAAATACATATGAAATTTTATGGCAATTGAGTATCTTTCACTTTCAAATATTTTATTAAATACATAGGTACATAAATAAATGCATAAATAATTTTCATTGGTCACACCATGTACTTTTCAAGTTATCAGAAATCACATGTGGCTAATGGTAATCTATTGGCCAAAATAATGTACAATAAAGTCTGGCCAAACTATTGTTCATTGGCAAAATCCAGCACGTAGTCTATATTGAACATCCTGAGAGATTAAGAAATGATTTTTACTTTTTCTAAATATTTGAATAAATTAAAAATAAGAATAGTATTCTGACACAAGAATATTATGTGGAATTTGAATTTCATCAATGATTTCATTGGAACATATTCATGCCCAAACATTTACATACTGCCTATACCTAGTTTCACACCACCAGAAGAGTTGGGAAATTTGAAAAATAATGTATGACCCCAAAACCTAAAACATTTACTCTTTGACTTTTACTGAAAACTCTCACAAAAGTAAGTCCAAAACAAAAAGAAACAGGATTTGTGAATAAAGGGACATCTCTTGTCTTTGCAATCATGAGTCATGGAGTCCTTAGGAGATGTAATTTGCAGATATTTTTGCATTTATAATAAACACCATTTAGTACATACTGGATGTTGAAGAGTAATGTGAGAAGTTGTTTAGGGAAAAGAATGATAAATGTCAGTGGGAAATGGGTTCACAGTAAATGAACTTAAAAACTTTAAAATATTGAAAAAAATGAAAGGGAGATTGTTATAGGTTTACACAAACTCTTGTAAGCCTGGGGTGACTATGTGGCATGAGGCTAACTCAATAAATGGTAGCGATAGTTGTGTTATCATAACCAACAAGATCATCTCCAAGCCTCATAGTGTGTGTCCTTCCTTTTTCTGACAATATCTTATTTTGAAAGTCCCTGTCTCCAACACATAGCACAAAAATTGGAGCCTTCTGTTTACATGCTCTTCATGAATTTCCTTGATTCTTTCTAATTCCAGCTAATCCATTTTTGCTCTTAGGAGTTACTGCTAAGTCTGTGCTTGTTCTTTGGGCTTTTTCCTTCTCTAGCCACCTGACACTCCACAGCACATGATTTAAGCTCTCATATGTTTTATACTGCTGATGCTATGTGCTTCAGGAGCTGTGCTCCTCTATGGCTTTACATACTAGTCTCACTCCTAACATACCTATATCCCGGAAACTGCAAATTTTCCTAGAAATGTCTTTTACAGTCCTCCTGAAGCATGAATGTACTTAAGGAAGAGGGAAAAAATTAAAACAGATGGCATAGTTCTACTGTCTTTCAAGGAAAAAAACTAAAATGAAAACACACAGAATTTGCAAATGGTACTTAGGGTGCCAGAATGACTGCTGGCATCTCAGAACCACTCTCAGCCCTTCTATCTTCTCATTGTATTTCAGAGACTTCAAATCTGAAAATAAAATTCCCTGACTTCCTAACTAGTTGAGCTCCAACTTATTTAGGATCTGCCTATAAGAAACACTCATGTGAGAATGTGCAAAGAAAGGAGAAGTCATGGCCATTTCTCCTACAACAGAAACTACTAGGAATGTGGACAGTTATTAATAGTAATGGGCCAGTGGGGCATGGCGGTGCACACCTGTAATTCCAGTGACTTTGGAAGCTGAAGCAGGAGGATCACAAGTTCAAAGCCAGCCTAAGCAACTTCTCAAGGCCCTAATCAACTTAGCGAAAGTCTCAAAATAAAAAAGTAAAAAAGATTGGAGATGTGGCTCAGTGGTTAAGTACCCCTGGGTTCAATTCCTGGTACCAAAAATAAATAAACAAATAATGGGCAAAAGTATTAGGACCAAATGAGAATTTCCACATTCTGCCCCTTTTATTGGCAAGATTGTAATGATAATAATAATAATAATAATAATAATACCTAGTCTTAACTAGAGTGAGAGGACATTGAATATATCTGTTACCTATTCCTGTATAACACTCATTCAAGAATTTAGTGGTTCAAAACAACAATGGTCATTTATTTTGTTCATGAATCTGAGTGAGCAGAGCTCAGCAGAGAACAGCTCTTCTCTTCCTCCTGCAGTATATCTGAGTGCAGGTCATGTGGCAAGGTGGTGCTGGCTGTTGACTGGAAGCTCATTGGGAGCTGTGGGCAGGAGCCTCTGTTCCTCTCCACCTGAATCACTCCATGGCACCAACATGCTAGCTGCTCTACAGCTAGCATCCAAAGAGGGAAAGGTGGAAGTGAGTGGCATTTCTATGTGCCAGACTCAGAAGTCACTTACTTTGTTACTCTCCACTAGCTGAGGCAGATATAATGGCTTTCTCAGGTTGCAGTAGAAAGGCTTTTCACAGCTTCAAGGGGAAGTGTCCTCGGCTACACCATGTGAAATGTATGTGACAAAGTTCCTTAAAACTTTGAGGTGGGAGATAATGTTGAGACCATCTTAAGTAAATAAAATCTGTCCCTGCATCCTCTCATGTACTGTTAGTAGTAACATAAACTAATATAGTCTTTGGAAAATATGTACAGTAATTCCTAATGTAATATAACTGGTAAAATGTATTCAAAGCCTTAAGAAAAATTATATATCTGTATAATATAATATATAAAACCTTTGATTCAACAATTCTTTTTCTGAAATTTATCCTAAGGAAGTAACTGAGTATATTTACTAAATTTTACTATAAACAAATGTTCATAATATCAAAATAATATTAACCTAAAATCTAAAATGGGAGATTGGTCAAATTCTGGTACTTCATTACAATGGAATACAATGTACACACTAAAATTGATTTGAATATTTATTTTCCAATTTGAAATTATCTTTATGCCACATTTAGTAAAATAATCAAGTTACAAAAACAGTTGAGTATAGTACAATTCTATGTTCAACAATGGAAAATATATAGTTTTTGTATAGGCATAATATATTGATATTATGAGTATATATACATATATATTTCTAGATAATTGAATGCACAGGTGAAAATTTGTATGTATACATCAAAATGTTAATAGTAATTAGTAGGCAGTGGTGAGCTTATAAGTGTTTTTCTTTTAACTTATCTATATTTTTAGTTTTATTAAAAATATTTATTATTATTATTTTTTAAAGTAAGAGATGTGGGCAAAGAGCAGAGGAAAAGTTTTCAATAGGTTTTACATAAACTTTCTCTAATTCCCTCCTTTACTGCTGACAGCAATGCATATTATTGGCAGTGTCTACACTCAATTTCCTGACCTCCTCATTTCCTGGAAGGTAAGAGGTTCTCATTGACTCTTGCTCCCAGAGCACTTTCAATGGTTTTTTAAGTGACTATTCCTGTTTTGCATTTCCTCCTGTTTAAAAAAAAAAAGAAAGAAAAAATCTTAGCATGGTTTCTATTTTCCTGTCTGAACCTTGATTGGTACAGTTCACCAATATCAAATTTCTGAATGAGAAATTTGATGTAAATTATAATATTCATTCACACTTTCCTTATTTTACAAATTAGATATGCAGTAATTAGGATACACCAGGTTCTAGGCTAGGCCTGCAAGGGCTGCTCTCAAGGCACATACAGTTCAGGTGTGAAAAGAAATCTAAATGCTGGCAATACAGGTTAGAATGAATTGAAGGCTATAAGAAAGAGTTCTGCAATGTCCTAAAGAAAATAGGATTTAACCTTTCATTCTGATGTTTTACAATATTTTTGGAAAGTTTTGTTAGCCAGAACATCAGTCATATTTCATTCTTTGCTATTCATGGATTAGAACTACATGGTATTGTTATCTCCATTCAAGTCATTAGATGAATTCCTGATTAACTATATATTATTTTCGTGTTTTTGTATCGGTGTTTTTATGTATGGAGAGAGCAAAAGAGGGAGGAACCAAAGAAAAAGTCTTTATTAAAATGTCACAAGTTGAAGATGAGCACCAAAGTTCATGTTTTGGAGACTTAATCTCACTGCAACGGTAATAGGAGATGGGTTAAGTAAGAGGTAACTAGGTTATGCCTTCATGAATTGATTAATGTTATTATCATGGGCTTGTTACAAAAATTATTTGGCCCCCTCTTGTTTTCTTCCTCTCTCTTATCCTCTCACCTTCCACAATGGATGACATAGTCAGAAGGCAATTCCAAGATCCTGATACCTTGACATTGGACTACCATGAACTACAAAATAAATTGGACTATGAAATAAATTTATTTTCTTTACATATTACTTCATCTCTGATGTTCTGCTATAGTAGCACAAAATGGAATAAGACACACAGATCTCAAAGAAATTGTTGTCAGCATTTGTAACAGGACCCTATGTGAAGGCCTATCCAATGCAAGTTAAGGCTAGATTTCTGACATCTACCTACTTAATGTCTGCAACATATTTCAGTCAGCGTAACAACTCAAATCAATTTTCAAAATTTCTCTAGTTGTTGGCAGAACCGTGCCTGAATCACTATTATCATCTATTATATGCTTACTTATTTCTAATGTTCTAAAGTGCATGTCTTTTCTGTTCATTCACAAAGCACCTTCAAAAAATGATGTTTTTGAAATGCCTCTGTGATTCTTCTCAAGAGATCCCTTACAGACCATCTCTGTGATGCTCTTCTCCAAAGTAAACAATGTTAATGTGGCATAAATTAATGTGCTGTGACTTATTCACTATAATCATAACCTGACTCCTGATGAGCAATTCTTTCTCTTCTAATGCTTATAATTTAATATCTTAAAATTGCATTGTGCTTCTAATTAAAACAAGATGCTAATTCTGTCTATTCAATTAGGAAATGTTTAGAAATTTCAACTCTTAATGATGATGAGAGTACAACAAAGAACTAAATTTTATATATTGAGGACAGAGAGTAAATTGCTCCAAACTTTCTAGACAAAAAATACATACATCAGCAAGCTTAAAACATATACTTGTTTGGACATATTAATTCCATTTTGGAAACTCATATCCTTATTGTTATAATATAGAAAAGCTTAAGATCAAAGATGTTCATTCCAGTGTCATATACAATTGAGAACAACTTAATGGTCTAACAATGTGGAAATTAACAAATGAACTTGGGACTTCATATTACTGAATTCTCTACACTCACTTTGATGAAATACTCCTATCATAGATACTGCTAAATGTAAGCATCAGAGTAGAAAATTACATTTTAAGTTATCACCTCATAAGTAAAGGTAAAGTAATAAAAATGATATTGCACATGTTAATCATCATTTATTAGATTGTGCACACCAGTAAAACCCAAAATATCAGTGGCTTACAGTAAACATTTATTCTCCACTTATACTATGTAAAGGTTGATTATCATACCTTGAAGATTCCAAAGACTCCATGTCTCTGCAGGTCCTGGATGGTGTCCCTTAGATTGTCTTTGCCATACAGATCATGTTCAACTGTCCTTAAGCAGAACACTTCCTTCCTGGGGTTTTTGGCAGAGAGCAGGAACACCAGAGAGCAACATGATTTTAATGGTCCTCTTCAATGGGTTTTCAAGGAAAGAATAAAAACTGGAAAAAAAAATGAAAACTTACACTGCTTTTAAACCCTTCTGTTGAGCACCATACCCAAGGTGCTCATACTTTTTAACCCAAAAGACATACAGAGACTCAAGTCAATGCTTTGGAAAAATCTACTCTGCATAAATAATGCTGGCAAATGAGAAAAGAGGATACATATTTCTCAACAAATATGAGCAAATCAACCATAGCAAAGTGAAATTTTTACGTCAATTTTGTTTCATTTGTTGATTGAGTCACACTTTATTTTTAAATTTGGTGTTTTATATACCTATTTTTAGGTTGACAAATAAACTAAAATTTATGTCAATTATAATTTTTGCATGAATCTTGTATTCAACTTATTTTATGTAATCTATCTCTACCTTCTTTTTGAAAAAAAAAGACTATTTTCAATGTTCTGTATTGATTGTATTCATATTTTATAAAAACTAAAATCTTATTGGTTCAGTGAGATTAGCTGAAATTATTTCAGATCTGAGACAAAATTTGTTCATTACGAATTTCTTAATGTAATATAAAAAGTTAGGGGGTCCCTACCATTCATTTGTACTTATATGGACAGTAAGTAAGGGCAAAATCATCTGTGAACCATGAGAGGATGGGATTAGAAAACTGGCTTCACAAAAAGAAGGAGAAGCTTAAAGTAGAATTTACATCAAAGAAAATACATGCAATAAGAAGTCGATCGTGGAGAGAAGACGAAGTTTCAGTTAATGGTGGTTGTTGCTGGGACCCTATTGCCCTTATTTCCTTAGCTTACCAAGTCTACACACTGATCCCTGAAGTTGCTTTGATTTTGGAGATTTCAGCCAGAATCCAAAGACTCCACCAGTGACTTTCATTGTGAATTCATTATTTGGTTATATTTATTTATTAAAAAAATCCATTTATTCTTTAGCATATTTACTACTTCATGCATTTTGTAAAATTTTTATTCATATATGTAGAATTGACGAAAATTTTTATTTACTTCTATTTAGCTTGATGATTAATTCATGGTCCTTTGGGTCATACAGACATGATTTCATATCCCAGATACATCAGAGAGTTGTTGTGAAATTTAACTTACTGGGATTTAGGCTGTAGGTCTTCACTATTGTCAGCAGCATTAGTATTAGGAAATGCTCACAGAAAATAAGCAGACGAAAGAAATGAGAATGAGTAAGTAGACAATTTCCAAGAAAAGAAGAATAAACTTTTTTTTTAAATATTTATTTTTTTTAGTTGTAGGTGGACAGAATATCTTTATTTTATTTTTATGTGGTGCTGAGGATCGAACACAGTGCCTCATGCATGCTAGGCGAGCACGCTACCACTGCGCCATAACCCCAGCCCCCAAAAGAATAAACTTGTTGGAAAAAATGAAGTATAAATAAATAGGAGTTTGTATTAGATGAACCCTACAGTATTTGTATCAGACAAACCCTACAGTAATCACCAGTTCCAAATGTGTCTTAAAACTGTTGGAGACATTGAAAAAAAAACATTAAAACATATAAGTACAAATGAATGGTAGGGACCCCCTAAGACATTAGGAGATGTTGGGGACATCCAAAAAGGTGAAATGGAAGCCAGTAGGAGTGATGTAGCTGCACTGTGATTTACATTGAAAGCAGAAAACCCGTGTCTTAAGTTAGAGAAAGACTGAAGGAGAAGGTAAGCTTGGCCAGGACTACAGAAGGACATTCTGAAGAGTCACAACCAACGCGTTTATCCAGCAGTGTCTAAAAGAGAAACAGACTCCAGTCACCCTCTGTGGCTCCTGCTCATCTCCAGCAAAGCCCCCCCTTGCCTTAGCTTTGTTTCTAGTGCTAGGCAGCATCCCCATTAGTAATACAGACTCCCACGAACTACAAACTGGCATGAGAATTCTCCGGATGACAGACCAATTTTAATCATTTGGAAGAAATGTACCTTTTGAAATGAATTGTCTAGTGATGTGACTTAAATAGAGCTTTCTCTTGTGTGTTTAATTATTATGAATCAGCCAACCCAATTTTGTGAATGTGACAATAGTAAGAATGTCTGGAAGCATCTAGATAATACCATTCTATGGAGTTTCTTCTTTAAAAATTAATTAGTCTTCAGTTGTCACCCTTACTTATTTTTCTGTCCCCCCTACAAAATCATAGTTAACTTCTACTTCCATAAAACAAGCAAATTACATATAATAGCTATAATCCTAAACTGAGTTGATGAAGCATAGTATTAGAAATTTATCTTACTGAAAAATTTCAAATGTCAGGAATATTTTTGATCAAATATAAAATTGCAGGGGCTGGGGTTATGGCGCAGTGGTAGTGTTCTCGCCTAGCACGTGGGAGGCACTGGGTTCGATCCTCAGCACCACATAAAAATAAAATAAAGCTATTGTGTCCACCTACTACTAAAAAATAAATAAATAAATAGATAAATAAATAAATAAATAAAATTGCAGATAATTATCATTTTGTTGTTTGTCTTCATAACATGAAAATTTAAAAAATAGTTAATAATCTTTCTGTACACTATATCATAGGCCCATAAAAATGTCATCTAGAGATTTATTTTTCCCACTACATCATCTGATTATTTTAATTGCCATTCCATTTGAATATCTCTAAACCAGCTTTTGTTCTGTGATTTCCAAATGCTATAGCATATCCTGAATTATAAAGAGTTATAATATTAATTTACAACCCCCAAACATATGTTGTTCACCAAGAAATATAAAAGCCTACCAGTGAGTGTCATGTCCATAGTACTGGTGGCTTAATTGTTTGGTCTTGCTACTTTATTTTTTCTTACATGGTTTTAAACATCTGGGGAATATTATATCATTAGCTGTTTGGGGTGGGTTATGTGGTTTATAGATGTACAATGCATGAGAAAAAATTAAAGATAAAATTAGAAGTAGGGAAATTTTATCCATAAAAGGAAAACTCTAGGGTCATTTAATGGAATGAAAACATTAATAATTTGTAACTTTTCCACTGCATCACTAAATCTTGGCACCAAATGGAAATGCCAAATGTAATGTTTCAAACCCCATTTTTTCCATAAATATTCATTTTGCATTTGGAGAAAAGTATTGTCATTTATGTGGAACAAAAAAAATCTCTAAAATAAAAACATCTGGTAAAAATGGACCAATATTTTGAGATCTAAAGAGAAGCATGCCTGCTTAGTACATATTGCTTTTTCCTCGTACAAGGTCAAATTCTTCATAGAACTTCGTATATTTATTTTAAGTTGTACTTTAAGGTAACAATGCCTCTACCAAATTATGATTTCCTGTGTTAAAGTTTTCTTGTAACACTGAGGTTTTATAAAAGGCAAAAAAGGAACAGATAATACAAGGAAATGGTTGGCACACATTATGCTTCTAAGTCTCTGCTAGAACATACTGAATACATATTTTGACCTTAAATGATGTCATGTATCCTTGGGGGTCAATTAAAAATGCATATTTCATCTCTGGTTAAAAGCAATTTCATGGAACAGAACACTAGTTCGTATAAGTCACAAACATATATAGTGGAGAACCCATGGAAAATTCATACACTCTGGAGGAGTTCTTGGGCTTTTGCAAAATAGATTTGAAAATGAAAATGTAGTTCATCTGCTATAATATATTGAAAATTACTTATAAGATTCAAATGGATATTTTTTATGTTTTAGTCCATACTGAAAGTTTACAAAGGTAAGAGGACAATTTTTCCCCATTAAATAAGCAGATTTGGTAGCCTGTTTTTATTGGTTAGAAACAAACCAATACTTCATTAGGCTTCATATGGGTTTGAAATTTATTTCATTAGGAAGTTTTCTCTTATATTGTATTTCTTCTTTGTTGATTTAAGAGTAGATATCAGAAGGTTTTTGCAATAAAATAAAAAACTCAAACTAGAAATTCATACTTCTTGACAATGGTGATGTTTTTTGATTCCTTCAGTCCACTCCATCTCAAATGAAATGTCCATAACTAATAACCCTGTACACTTGATAGCAGCTTAAAGACATGCATATCTTGTTTTGGCCAAAGAAACAGGAAAAACAGGTACTGGGTTTATTACAGAATACATTTATCAAGATATTGAGACAGTAGGAAAGATAGTTATCTTATCTTTCTGACCTTTACTAGTCCTGCGTTCAATATCTGGAAATGATGCAGCCATATTGGGCCACAAGGTAACCAGAGCTAATCTGACAGCATATCAAACTAGTTCAATGAGATGTCAATGCAGTGTAATCAAATGTCATTCCCTAATGAGACTATCATGTTCCCAAGTCATCCAAACTAAAATATGTTTTCACTGACTTTTTGTTATGTATGATAAGAAATTCCTTTATTCTTTAGAATAATTTAAGTTAGGAATGTCTACTACTTGGACACCAATACATTTTAAATTATATAAAGGAAGCTAAAATTTTTAAACACCAAAGCTCTGAAACTTGCTAAATATTTCATGACTTTTATTATTTTATTTCCTTATAGTCATTAAAGTAAAGGCTATTACTGCCACACTAATAATGCTGAAATGGAAGCTAAGAGAGATCAAAGAATCTATACCAACTTTATACAGTTAAAAAGTGGTAGTATGAGATCTGGTGTCATAGCATGTGGTAAAGCGCTTGCCTAGCATGTGTGAGGCACTGGGTTCGATCCTTAGCACTGCATATGAATAAACAAAGGTCCATTAACAATTAAAAATATATATTTAAAAAAATAGTGGTAGTCTGAATGTGAAACCAGATTTTCTAACTCCAAATGCCACACCTTGTGCTGCTGTGAGGGTTCCTCTAACTTCTATAATTTTTTTTCATAGTACTAATACTTGGAAAAATTCTCCTCTGTACAGATTTAGTCTATTAAAAATACCACAAATGACAACAGTAACAACAACTGAGTTTTATTAGGCAGGCCCACCTTTTTCATAAGAGTATCATGTAGATCAATTGAGTAATCTATGTTATGTACAAACGACACTATCTTTATTTACTGTTTACTACTATATGGATTATTTCATATCTGTATAATGTGAAAAGTTTACAGACATGGTCCCCTTCTTCAGGAAAGCATTTCAATATCTATGAACTATACATATGGACCCCACAGTATCCTTTCCTTCATCACATAATGATGTTCTCTAATACTACATTCTACATTATGTATTCTGTGTTTCTTAAATTTTGTTTTCACAAATCAGTTGAGATCTACCTTTTTAACCATATAACTTCTATACTGCTTTGGATATTTTCATATATAATTAGACATATGGAATTATTCAGGTATATTTGTTTGAATTAGCGTTTCTAATCATTTTTCAAAAATGTGATGTGCCAAAATGATGTCTCATTCATGCTGTTGTCAAAGCACATAACATTTATTCATTTAAAAATGTTTACCAAATGCCTAATTTGTACCAGGTACCACAGAAGGGCTTGTAGATACAAAGATGGATATGCAAAGTGCTTCAGCCCATGATAGGCACTTGGGAAATTTTGTTGAATTGAATTTAATTTACCCAACAAAAATGCAGGAGTGAGTCTTTACTGATCATCCTAAGAAGGAGGGTCACAAAATATATAAGGTTAATGACTAAATAATGGAGTTAAAATTTAAGGTTAAATGCAAAGCGACTATTCAGCATTATGCTATTTTCTCACATAATGAAGACAAGTCATTAAGGATTCACCACTTTTAAGCCTCTTAACCCAAACAACAATGAAAAAAGAATCCAAACACAATTTTCCAGCTTTCAGATAGATGAGGTTAAATTGGGCAAGACAGCAAATAATGAGGGATAATAATGAAGAACTCAAATCATCTAGAACATTAACAAAACTGATGTGCAGTTAATACTGAAAAGGACTTGCATTACTCTGAGTGAGAAACTCAAAGAGATTTCTTCCTCAGGGCAACAGAAAATATATCCACACACCTCTCCATGTTCAGATAAAATCCATTCTTCAGTGTTTTTCTCATAAACCATCTTTTCTGTGCCCTACAAACTGTTTCTACCCATTCACGGTGTCTATCCATAATCTGTATATAATGGCCTCTATTGTTACCTAAGCGATGAGCTGTTAACTTGCTAAGAAGATGCAACACATGGCTATGGAGTCTCCTCTGGTCTAGCAACAATATCAGGCAGTATAATTATTTAATTTGTTTGCTGTCAGTACACCTTATTCCCACTAAAATATAAATCCATGAGAATTCTGAGACTTTGGTTTGTTTTATTTTATTGGTTGATTATTAAATCCTCAGTTCTTAGAATAGTGTATGGCACCTAGTAGATGCTGAATAACTACTTCTTAGTAAATAAATGCATGGATCAAAAGATGGTGGTCTGGATATTTTGCAAACACTTGTTTTTTTTCTAAGCCCTTGATGGTATCAACCATTTGGTGTTTCCATTGACTTGACTGTTCAGGTTAAATCTTCCTAAAAATCTCATACATTCATGGTAACTTCATTTCTTTAATCAAACTTGGAAAGCATTATATAAAAAAAACTACATATGTATATGAAATAAACCTTTAAAAACTAAATTAAATCATATTAATACAATAACATCTTCATATTTATGAAAATAATAAACCATGAAATAGAGACATACTACTCGCTCAGAACATATGATTTTCATCAAGTTCCATATTCTCATTGCTTCTCTCAAAATTGTTAGTTGCCTCGTTATTATGAGCCATATCCTCAACTATGTGTGGGAAATAGAGTGATCATCAGTTTTCAGGACTAAAATCTAAATTATATAACAAAATTAATATATTTGACACAAAATTATTAATAAATATGTGGTAATTAGAATGACATTTTTTTAAAAAATGAGTACTCCATTATGTATTCATGAACTATGACAGACATTTACAGAAACTACTTACATAATTACACACACACACATACACACACATACGGGTCTTTTGATCTCTAGAATGTCTAACACAGTATAATATTTGATGTACAAAACAATCCCATTAGCTATGAAAAAGGATGCCTTTTTTTTTTTTGGTACTGAGGATTGAACTCAGGGATACTCGGCCACTGAGCCACATTCCCAGCCCTATTTTCTGTTTTATGTAGAGATAGGGTCTCACTGAGTTGCTTAGTGCCTCGCCATTGCTGAGGCTGGCTTTGAACTCACAATTCTCCTGTCTTAGCCTCCCAAAGTGCTGGGATTACAGGTGTGCGCCACCACACCTGGCTGGTTAGGGATACCATTTTCAGAGTATGTTACAGTGCATCTGCAGGAGAAAGAGAGCATGGAGACTCTGCTATACTGGATCGCTTTATCTGAATAGAAACATGTGATGCTACATGACCAGCATCTGTCTTCAAGCTCATTTTTCACATCAACCAAGCTTGCAAAAGATATATCTAACTATAGCCTTCCCTACTCTCTGAACTCCAGCTTGTTAGATATTGGAAATACAAATTCATCATATTTCCCAAGTGATTATTATTTGTCCATTAACCTGCTTGAAAATATGTATTGAATGCAGAATCTGTGAAGTTACTCTGCTGTGTGTCCAGAAGCTCTTTTGAGTGTTGACCTCTAGTTCTACAGAACCTATACAACTGTCTCATGAATGACAGCAGTTGTCATTGAATGGTCAAAATCTGTATGTCACTCTTCTGTCAGGTCACAAAATTCTGATTGCCTTCCTTGACTCTGCCTTTGAAGTACGATTCTGGGATCATGACTTTTTGGTGCAGTAATAGTAATGGGGACATACGGAACATTCTACTGGGACATGGAGGGAAGATTTTAAAAGAACTGATGTTTCTTAAATTCTTATTTTTTGTGAGAAGTACGTTTAATTATTGTTCATCTATTTCTGTCAAGAAGGATCCATAAATTAAAATTAATTCTGACCATTAATGTTTGGCATTTTAGATTCCAAAAAGGAATACGATTTGGTGAAACACTTTCCTGCTTTTGTGCTTTTGTTCATATGGAGCCATTTGTTACCTACTTTGTGATGTATTCTCACCCTTCTTACAAATCGAGGCTGAAAGAATAATTTATTTTTCAATGGCTCCTGAAAAAAATAGTCTTTTCTCTTCCATGAGCATTTGGCCTGCCTCTGCTTCTATGCTGAGTGCTCTGCATTCTTTCACTGGAATGTCTGATATGTCCAAATGATGTGCATCTCCACTTCATCCAAGACTCCGAGTCTCACAAAGATTAAGTCATTGGTCCATCATCTTCCTAAGTCCAAAGTTATAAATGTAACAGTACTTTGACAATGTCCTCTCCCATATCCCCCAAACACAACTTATTGCAAAGTTCTAGCAATTTCGTCTCCTAATTTTTTTTACATTCACTCATTTTTTAAAAAATCATTCCCAAAGACTTAAAAACAGCACACTACAGTAAAGCAGCCACTTCAATGTTTATAGCAGCACAATTCACAATTGCAAAACTGTGGAAGCAACCCAGATGTCCTTCAATAGATGAATGGATAAAGAAACTGTGGTACATATACACAATGGAATATTATTCAGCAATAAAAGAGAATAAAATTATGGCATTTGCAGGCAAAT
>PVHX01016485.1:0-22686 GCA_004024805.1 Geosciurus inauris | reverse complement strand
GGGGCAGGAAAGGGGAATAGGTATAGTACAGATGGTTGATAAAAAATATATATAAAAAATAAAATATATATATATATATTTATACTGTTCATTGAAAGTGCATATAAAGATGTTTAATATGAAGAATGTAATCTGCTTATAATTTTGTGCAAAGTTAGAAAAATTATGATTGTAACAATTTTTTTACTATTTGCCTCAACAAATGTTTTCAGTGAATAGTGTGTACAGCTTCTGAAAATTTGTTTTTTTCTGTTATGTTTGATAACATGTATTAAAATGCAACTTTTGAGAAAAAAAAATAAAGTAAACTAATAGGCTAGGAAAAAAAAATCATTCCCATAGCCACTGCATTAATTTAGCTCACTATGATTTGTCACCTGGACTATTGCTTCTCTGACTTGTTCTTCCTTACTTTAGCATTCTTATTCTACAATACATTGCACTGTTGCTAGAATAAACTTTCCCAAACGGAAATGAATACTTCGACCCTATATTGCTGTATAATGAGAAAAATCCTTACTCTCTTTCATTCTCATTATTAATATCATTATTCAAGTCATTTTTTTTCTTCTTCGAGGGAAGTAGGTGGTCAACACAGATTTTCTTACTCTGCCTCAGGTCTCAAACATCACAAAACCATTGCAAAATCCACAAGCATTACAATATCAAAGGAAACCTCAAGAAGGCCTTCCAGAGGAGACTCATAGAAGGAAAACACATACTGTTCAGGAAATTACAGAACAGCAAATATCAGAGAGACTATTTCCCATGACTAAAATGAATTAGCTGCAACAAACCCAAACACACAGATAACTGTCCACCAACATATGGCTCTGTCATTAGAAGCAACTTGCTCATTTGTGAATAAGTTATGAGGATGAGAAAGGACTTCTGGGATTATATCTTAAAAACAAAGTATCATGAGAGAAGTTGTGCTCATGGCCAAAGGTGATTGCTCAGTATCTTGTTAACCTAACCAGAAAGTGACTTTTGAGAGTTACATAGGCTATGTGTTGTTTGTGCAAGTTGGCAAGGATATTTCCTGACATGCATTTCGTGTAATATAACATTATAAATTTGTTGTCACACCCTATACATACATTTGCTTATCTCAAAATTTGCTCAGCCTGATTTTCATGAAATTAGGGGAAAAACAAAAACTCTTATCATAGTTCATTACAATTAAGAAGAAATTTAGAGTTCTACTATTTAAAATCTCTATTACTTTATGTGGGAGAGAATAGAGATCCAGAGGTGTGACAATTATTAAATAATTCACTCCTAGTGAAGGGATAAATTTCTACATTTGGCCTAAGTAATTGTAGCCTTGGTTTGGTGCTCTTTCAAATAAACTACATTATCTTAGAAAACGTCCATGATACTCAACTTCCTCCTAGAGATCAAGTGAGAAGAAATGACCATATTCCTTGAGGAAAAGACAAAGAAACCAATAAATTAGATGATTCACACAATAAAATACAGTAAAGAGACTGAGATTAAAATTGTAGACCATGAGTCCTTTTCTGAAAGTTGTTTTCCTGTCTACGAAGTTATGAGCTATGACTTTTGGGGATATTACACAAAAATACATATCTGTACAAGTTCAAGATGAGCCATAACCTTACTTAGAGATTCCTGTTCAACAAACACAAATTTTACATTATCATCAAAATTATAATACATTTTTTCTGCTAAAATGTTCAAAGTGTAAAAATATAATGACATCTTGCATAAGTTTTCCATTTTCTTTGGAACACTCTACTTCTAATTCAGCATATCAGTATGTAACTGGGGCAAAACCATTATTTTGGAAAGAAAAAAATCAACTTTGTTATCATCTTTTAGGTTATTACATAAAGCAAAGCCATTTCCAAAGCAAAAGCTATGTAGCCACAAAAATAAATCAAACATTTTAAAGTATAAACAAAGAAAAATTATATATAAGTCGGCAAAACTTCAAAGGAAGGGCAAGATTAAGAGAGAAAAGAAAACATCTCACAAATTTGGCTCAAAATCTTTACTCTCTCTTGGTATCTGAAGCATCTGAGACCTAATAGAAAACCTTGGTTTCCAGAGGATAGAAAAATAAAAATTTAGCATAATTTTGTACCTTTTTAGCTTTTTTCCAGTGAATTCTATAGCATTAGTAAAATTAATTTGGATAGTTTAGTGGCTCCAAAACTGAAGAAAATCTATCTCCTATGACTAGAAGTTATTGGAAAATGTTTTTTCTACTGCAACCCAGAAACACATTGAGATGCCCCTCATATGCTGTGGTGTATGTGTCTTGTCTCCTCTGGAATGTAAACTGCAATGTGTAGAGACAAGCTGATATTGTTAGCATGTCTGATTGCCTGTCGCTGTCAATCTTGGGTGGGGGCAACAGAAGAATTATTGCTAATGACTTCAGAGAATGCACATCCTGTGCTTACATATTACTAGAAAGAACAAAATACAATGAACCTGATACGGACAAGGAATGCAAGAAATAAAATATTTCTTTCAGACTGTCAGCAAGCAAAGGAACAAATGAGATTTATGGTGGAATTGGATATGTGATTTATAGTTTTGCTTGTTCTTCATTTAAAAGAGGAAATTAAAACCACACTTGCATACTATTCCATCTTTGATCACTAGAGAATAGCTGCTGTGAATTAATTATTATAAACTCTATTACCCTTGTTCACCCCAGATGTGGTATTCATACTACCTTCCAATTAGTGTCTCAGGGGAAACCCCCCTCTCCTCTGTTTTGGTTAGAATTTTGCAGGAAAAATATCTGGCATTTGGCATTTCACTGGGAAGTCATTTATTACTTAAAGAATTAATTGAATAATATCATGGAAAGAACATAATTAAAAACCCCAGATTAAGTTTTTAACAGCTATTTACTGGCTCAGAGAATGGGTATTTATTCTCATTTCTTTATCTATAAGCCTGGAATCAAATGCTTAAATTTATTCAAAAATATTTTTCAGATTTTCAGTTTTGATAGTCCTCACTTAATTCTATAAGTAAGCATAGAAAGTATTTATTTCATGAAGAAAATATCTTGCTTATTTAGTTTCCATTTAAAGCAATAGGAAGAATTTATTGACTAAAATATATTAAGATAAAAACAGAACACAGCAATAGATCACTAAGAGGGATCAAAAATGTGGCCAAAGAAGCAATCAATTTAAAAGATGCTAAATAAATACTTCACCACAACTTCAAAAAAATACATGAATAAATCATAAGATATCAACACCTTTTGAAGAGACTACTTATAAAACGATTAATAGAATAAAACAAAAATCATGAAAGGAAAAATACTCTATATTAATAAATATTGTAACTTAGGAAATGCATTCTGCTGTCATGTATAACTAATTAGAACAAATAACAAAATAACTTAGGGATGTCAAAATATAAGACAAGGAGTCATATCTATTTGATCCTGTGAGCTGAAAGGGACTGTGGAGAAATTGAACATAATCAGGGAATTTACTGATGGGAGAGCAGAGAGCAGGTTATTTTAACAGAGGGGATTGGACCTTTAAACGTTTTTCCAATTGGAACATTTTCCTTCTAATTTTTCTTTGACTCTCTCTACAGATGGGTCCATTTGGTTTTCGTTCCTGGACTCTGACATAACTCAAGAAATAAAGCTGATAGGAGCATCTTTTGTTGTTCATGGGAGGCCCCTTTCCCATACCTGAATTTATGTGAATAAGTTGACTTTTGGGAAGCCCCTAGATAACCACAGGATGGGGGCTGGTGGCCAGGAAAGTGAACCCAGTGAGTAGTGGGCTGAAAATTTCCTAAAAGGAAGACATCTCAGTGTTGCAGACCAAGATTATCTATAGAGACAAACTGACCTCAGACATCTTTGGTACTAGTTCATGTGCTCATGCCGGAAAGATTTCAGATGTGCTTCTCAGAGGAGCAGGCATAAGTTTACTAGAAATGAAGGCAAAGAGAAAAAGAAGACACTCTTAAAGGAGTGAGAGGGTCTGCTCAGAGAAGAAAGGAATGGTGTGCCCTTCCTGCCTTGGAGTTTTGTTGGGGCTCCTAAGGAAGTTTACAGAGAGTCCCGCCCAGGTCCACCTCTTGACTTTGGACTGAAAGCAAGATTGCCTCAGACTTCCAAGTCCCCACTGCACCTGGTCTTACCCAAGGAAGGGGATATTTCACTATTTCAATGATATGCTAAGGGTCCAAGGAAACTCTGGGTCACTTTGGTCCGTGCTGTTTCTAACTGGAACTTGTTCTTACAGATTTTATGATCGGGACTTTTGCTTCTTATTATCCCGTCTCGAGTTCTTGAATCTGGTCTGTGTAAAGGTCACAAAACTCCCCCCTTCAGGGTTACTTGTGTTCTTCTTATTGTCAGAGAGGATCCCTTTGGATCTGCATTTCTCCAACAGAGAGCAGGTTGTTTGCTGAAGAATATACATATCCTATTGACTTAAAATAGGCAGGACCACAGGTAAATTGGTTCTTAAAAGAAAGTATGTGGGGATCAACGCCATAGGCCCAGCTTATAGAATTATCCCCTTAACCTCAGGTTCCCACTGCTCATGTATCTCTGTTACCTATCACCAGTAGTTTCTGCACTGGTTGGTAGACAAGATCATATCCACATGCCAAGAAGGTGGTGCACCCCAAAATTCCAGGAGAACAGAAATTCCTGCTCTTACAACCCTTCTGGACCCTCGTCTTACATTTCCCTTCATACCTCTGTTCATTTGTACGCTTTAATTTATCCTTGCAATAAATCAATAATCATTAGTCCATTGTTTTCTTGAGTTGTGTAAGCCACCCCAGCAAATCATCAAAACTATAAAGGCATTGTGAGACCCTGTCTGATTTGTAGTGTAGGTAAAGTGGAAGCTGTGGGTAACTGGGGAACCACCACTTGAAATTGGCATCTGAAGTCAGGGGAGTGTGGCCTGCTGGGACTGAACCCTTAATCTGTGAGTTTAGTGCTATCTCTAAGCTGTTAGTGTTAAAATTGAATTAAATGGTAGGACCCTCAGTTGGAAATGTGGAGAATTGGTTGGGGTGACACCTGCATGTCTGGTGTAAGAAGTGAAGTGTTGAGATAGAAGAGAGGTGTTAAATAAAAATTAGAGGTGGCCATTGTTTTGATCTAAGCTCCTGCACTATGCTCACAAAGAAAAGCACCAAAAGGTTAAAAATCAAAGCAAAATCCCAAGTTTTATTTGGGAATGGTCTTGAAATGGGAATAGCAGCATTGTAATGGAAATATACATAACATAGCAAATCATTATTATAATCAGAGATAGAGGCAAAGGGAAGTTTTTAAAGGTAAAAGGGAGGGCATTTATGCAGGATGCTTGGAACAATAATCTTTGAGTGATTAATAATAAGGGTGACCTCCTAAGTTTGAATAAATAGATGCTGGGTGGATTTCCTTGTAGAAGTACTATTAGGTTGTACTGTTAGAAGTACTATTAGAAGTATTATTAGCTCATGGTTCTGGAAGAATCTGTTGTGATTGTTATTATCAAGAAATCATGTGTCAAAACTCTTTTATAACTTCTCGGCTTTGTTTAATTTTGCTAGAGTTGACACAAGAAACTCCATTTTGATCTTGGTAACTTTCCCAAATAGGCCTCAATAAACCAGGCTTAAAATCCAAATGGAGTCATAGTTACACATCACCAAACTGAACCTAGGTTGTTCAGCTGACCTTCCCAGGAACCAGGAAAAATGAGAGAGAGTACCATATTTTCTAAGCAGGCTAGTGTCAATTATCAGCGTAATAAAATTTCCTCTGTCTTTAGTCCTTATATCTTTCAATCATTACAAAGAAGTACCTTTAAGTAATTTGATGTTAAACCCATCAATTTTTTTTTATTGTTTTATCCTCACTTCATAGGGAAAGTAACCTCAAAATGACCAGTCCACTTTAATTTCTCATTTCTGCTCTCTTCAGTCTATTTCTTTATATAACATCAACTTGCTGTTCAGCTCATTGAAACACTTTCTCTATTATACAGAACCAAGTATTGTCCAATCTCAAAAATAAAAGTAAAGCCAATTAAGATCTTTTAAACTGAATTGTTGTAAATTTGTCCTTTAACAAAGAAAACAGGGGTTTTCCTTTCAAAACTTAGAATAGTTTAAATGAAACCAGAAAATGCATTGTTTCAAGTTCTCTCAGTTGTAAATGGAGCCAAGAACTTCATAATTCTTATTATCAGTTATCCTTAGGAAAATGTGCATTCTTTTCTTAAAAGTTTCCAGCAAACCCCTAAAAATTATTGATGTTGACCTGGCTTGGCTTTAATCCTATCTGTTGACTGGAATGAAGTAAAATGATTAACTGACCTGAATCAGATGCCCATCCCACTCAAACTCCAAAGCCTACAAACATGGCACAGGTGGTTTCCAGAGAAAAGTCAGGATCCAGTATCCAAAGAACGTGGAAGCAATGCTGGACAGGAAAAAACAGCAGATGTTCACTGAGAGCAAGTTAAGAGATTTTTCTGAAGTATGTTGCTTGTGTATCTACTGCCAGTTGAACTGCACAAGAAATAGATATGTTCTGCCAGGAGTAGAGATAAAAATCATTAATTTTTATTAACTTAATGAACTGATGCCTTTTAAAGTACAATCTAGTGTTACTACTTGTTTGTTGTGGATTTTTATTTTTTACATATGCTTAGCACTTCCTAATATAGGACTACTCTTTATAAGTAGTAATATTTTAATGAAGTTAATTTTAAAGTCTGCTTTTCATAATTTTAGAATATAATAAGGATTATAGATGGCAAATAATTACCCATAACTTTACTACCCAAGGCACTTTGGTGTCTTTTGTTTCCCTTCCCATTTTTTCTTATTCTGAGTTTGTGTTTGATTTTTTTCATATTTAAATTTTTATTAGGTATTTTCGACCTACATTCTATGTTTAGCACTGCATTACAAATATCTGCTTGCTATTATAAATTGTTCATGGAAAGAATTTTAATGAATTAATAAAATTTTATTCATAACAATTCTTATTACTATATTTGAATGTTAATATTACTTCTGATGTTTTATGTTTATAAATAATGCTGCCATGAATATGCTCTTGTTAAAGTTTTATTTTCTGAATTTCATTTACTTAAGAGAATTTTCTAGAAATGAGATTTCCGGGCAAAATTTTATAAATGTACAGTATTGAGTAAATTGCCTTTACTTTTTATTTGATTCGATCATTCTCTATCATGCATATCAATCACTAACTTTAAAAAGTATTGAAACAGTGAACTTAGCATTTATTTAGCAAATATGTTTGGAACACCAATTTGATGCCATAGAGCCCATTGTAAGAATACCAAACCCAGCCTTATGGAGAGAAAGAAGACTTGTATAAAGGCATAATATGCAAACTGGGACCTGAAGAATTGGCTCAGAGTCAAGAGGAGAATTGAAGTATGAAAGGAGAATACATAAGGAGAACCACATTTCATCCAGAAGATTTAAAAGATGAAAATTCATGATATGCTTGAAAAATCACATGCATTTTAACATTGCTGGAGACATGAGACTGGAGGGATGAATTAAGAATGATTTCCAAAGGTTCACCTACAGGCATGAAGGGTGTATCAGATGTCTACTATATCATGTTGCATAATTTAGATTTTTACCCTGTTTGGTGAAATTCTCTGATACAAATTCTAAAAAGTGGTATTATAGCATGAAGGAGAGGTTGGAAAGGAAGAAGAGTGATGTAGAATCTTAATAGTGTCCAGTGTCTGATTCAGGAATATGTGATAGGAGAACCTTGCTTCTCCTATCACAGGAAGAATGAACTCCAAAAATTTCCTTTAGCGCAGAGTTGCTAAAGACTAGCTAACCTTTAGGCGTGTATTTCCCAGAGAATACATAAGAGTTGGGTGAATACAAGAAACCTTCTATACTCCTTCTCTTTTGCAAATTTCAGATTGCAAAAAGACCTATTTGACCCACTGAAAAAAATTCAATATCAGCAAATAATTTCCACATGAAGATATTAAGCTCTATCTACTTTGTTTCACATTTCAATTTCTGCTTCCTTGGCTCGTTCTCCCCTCACCTTGGGATGTGTAGCTTGAAAGTTGCCCATCCAAAGTAGTGACACCGGATATAAGTAAACACGCATGTATCCATGCATCCTGCACATCTGCTTTTGCCAACTCACTGCCTAGATGCTCAGTCCATATTTTTAAGAAAATCCTTGACAGAAAACTGTGAAAGAAAAACAGTGGTGGAAAGTCTTGGGAATGGATGGTTCTGCCAGAGAACAAGGTCCTCTTCCTGTCTTTCTGTACAACTCATTAAGGACCTTAATTGAGCCACTTTGCTGTCATAAACTCCACTGTCTGTGAAATGAGGATAATTATTGCTGCCCTTTCCTTTGCCCTTTGATAACTTTACAGGGGTGTTCAGAGATCTTATGAAGATTAATAAGCCAAATGCTTGTAGAGTGCTTTAAGCTCCCCCACACAGGAGAGGCTAGCAGATTAAAATCCATTGCTTTGAGAACAGAAGGGGTAAGATACCAGAGGCAAGGAACCAGAGCCTTCAAAGTCCTGAGTCAAGCTCTGCTGTGAATGTTGGACGGGACTTCTGTCCATCCATATGAGCTCTGACCTACAAAACATGAGTCACTCACCTCATATCCCAGTGTGTCCTTACTGGGTCCAGTCCAGTACTTAAACCAATGGACCAGATTTGAAGTACACATTGCATTTTATTTTTTTGAGTAGGGGGTTAGGTGTGGTAGACTAAATAGTGGCTCTCCAAATATGTCTGTACCTTAATTCTCAAAACACGTGGGTATGTTCCATTACAGGGAAAAAGAGATTTTGTAAATATGATTAAGTTAAGGGTGTTGAGATGGAGAGATGACCCTGAGATTTAGAGTTGGTCTCAATAAAATCTCAAGGGCACTTATAAGAGGAAAGTTGTTAATAGAAGAGATAAGGATAGAAACAGGAGGTTGGAATGGGGCCAGGAGAGGGCACTGGACCAAGAAATATTCACACCCTTTAGAAGATGAAAAAGCCAAGGAATATATTCTCCTTGAATCTTCCGGAAGAGACACAATAAGAAAGATACCTGACTTCAGACTTCTGATCCCCAGAAGTGTAAGGAAGTAAAGGTTTGTGGTCATAAGTCACTAAGTTTATGGTAATTTGTTATATTAGCATCAGGAAGCTAATACTACAGGCATGTTGTAGTGTATTGAATGGTGGCCTTCAAAAGATGTCCACATCCAAATTCCTAGAACCCATAAATGTGGGGTTTTTGGCAAGGGTGTCTTGCAGATATAACTAAGTTAGGGACTTTGGAGACACAATCATCTCAAATTACACAGGTGGGTCATAAATCCAATAATAAACATATTTATAAGAGACAGAAGAAGAGAAAACAGAAAAGAAGACCATATCAAGATGATGGAAAAGACTGGAGTCACACAGACCAGCTGAGAAATGTCCAGAACAACCAGAAATTTTAAGAATCCAAGTATGGTTTTTCTTCTAGAACTTTCAGAGGGTACACAGCCCCGGCAACACCTTGAGTTTGAACTCTTAGCCTGCAAAGCCAAGACAGAATAAGTTTCTTTTGTTAAAAACATACATAGCTGTATATCTCCATATACATATACACAGGCATACACACAGACACACAGACAAATATATATATACCATATATATATGATGCATATATATATGCATTACTTATATATACTATACATATATATGTGTTCATGTATGCATGATCCCTTTATGGAAAGGGGTCTGCAGGTCTGGGCAATCTTTATTCACTACTGAAAGGGAAGAGGAGGCAGAGTCAGCTCTAACTGTTCCACTTATGTATCAGTGCCCTGAACTGTCTCATATAATTACACTTGCTGCAAATCTGAATGAAAATGAATGATTTTAACAACAATAAAAATATTTGTTAAATGACTGTTGGTTGATTAACTAACACACTTAGTGGCAAACACACTTCTCCCTTAAAAGGTGTTGTTTTGAGAGTGTTTGTTACTACAGGGGAAGGATACGCCATTTACTTCCCTGAGTGTCAATGTTTCATGTATAAAATGGAAGAGAGAAATAGCTCTTGAAAGTCCATAGAGTAATGGAAAAGAAAATTGATGTGAAAATGATTTGCAAACCATAAAATGCTAAAAAATTGACTTTTTATGATTATGAGAATTCAAGTGAGTTAACATTTAAGTTTGATTGCTAGAAAAATAGTCCTTTTATTTTAATAGGAGCTTCAAAATATTTGTGTCAACTGAATGATTAATAGTCATTCACCAGAACCAGCAAACTACTTATTTATCAGCCTACTCAAGGAGTGAACAGAGTCTGGGAATAACATGAAGTAGAGACATTAAGTAAACCTCGCCAAAACCCAGTATTTCTGCTACCCTAGTATGGAGATACAGTCTATGTTACTAACCTTCTGTTCAGTGATGGGTGCCCAAGTTCCTGAGCACAAATGATGGATGCCACTCCCAACCTTGACCCCTGAAATCTTGTACATGAACCTTTGTGCTCTTACATCCACCATCCACAGACACTGCTGAAAGAGAAGGGAAACTAAAGGCTACAAACCCACAGGGTTAAACATCTTAGATTCCTGATATTGAAATAAGGCCCTTGATGACCTGCATTACACTGTAATGTAACCAATAAATGAATTATTGAACAAAAAGATAACAAATAAGCAAAACGCATATTAGAGACTTGCAGTTATTTGCCTTGACTCTTAGCTTCACCTGACCAGCACAAGAGGTGCACCGATAATAAGGCAGAGAGATGCCTCAGGGTGAAGGAAAAGGGGATTGATGCACTGACTACAGAGAATTTAAAAACACAAAAATAAACTCCTCGAATCCCGTCTTCCTCTTGTTATCACCTTACACTGACAAATCTAAACAATATCAGTGACAAAACCTTCCTCCCCATGCAGGGAAGGGGTCATACATGCAAGAGGGAACACAAGCGAGGAGGCTCCTTCCTTCCTTCATTCCACTCCTGCTTGGTATGAGACTGCTCTGGGGAACCAAAACAAACAGACAAAACCCACAGGGCTAAGGATCAGGATTGTTCTAAATTTCCATTCTACCACTTTGGAAAGGAAGTTTTCCAATCTTCCCATTTGGGAAGTGGATTTAACACTTCATTCACTGAGTTTTCTGAAGATCAAGTGAGGCAACACCTTTGAAATGTGTGGTATATTTCACAAATATCAGGTGAATGAGTGCTGGTATTACCACTACTCTATTAAAAATTATTTTTATATGATTGTCACGATCACACGTATGATTGATTTGGCAGTATAGCATTAACCACCTCTTTTTTATTACATACCTATATGAGTAGACTGGGACAAGCAGGCAAGAAAGACTCAAACTGCTTCTTATGGACAAATACTGACTTCTTCAAGTGTTCCATTTTGAGTGAAGAGGACCTTTTTATGTTTCTTTAAATTAAGAAGAGAAAACTAAACCGGGCACAGCGTGCATGCCTGTAATCCCAGCACCTAGGGAGGTTGAGACAGGAGAATCGCGAGTTCAAAGCCACCCTCAGCAAGGGCGAGGCGCTAAGCAACTCAGTGAGACCCTGTCTCTACATAAAACACAAAATAGGTCTGGGGATGTGGCTCAGTGGTCAAGTGCCCCTGAGTTCAATCCCCAGTACCAAAAAAAAAAAAAGAGAGAAGACTAAAATTAAATGTTGCTATTACTTTGCTTGCCATTTTGTTACCATGTTTCTCTCCATCCATTTTACAGAGAATATTCATTAAGTATCTGCTGTATGAGGTCCTAGTGTCCAGATCAATAAGGCATCACCCTTACAGTCCCAGAGTCTGGAGTCCATCGATATAAAGAAATACTTGTAATAAATGTGGACAGGTGCTGCTACAGCAGTCTTGTGAGTTTTATAGAGCAGTACATACTTATTTACTTTAACTTGAAAACTCAAATTTGGTTGCCAACATTCGATTCTGCCAAACACAATAAGAAAATCCAATTACCACTGCATTTTCATAAACGATGAAACAATTTATCATCAGATATATAAGAACACACTTCCCAAATAAAGGCAGATTCCTGAATTTTCTTCTTGTTTTTTTTTTTTTTTTTTTTTTTTTTATGGTTTTACTACAGACCATTGAACTCTTTATTTCAAGGTACAGGCCCTGGCCTCTAGACCTGCACAGTGAAATTGGGCTCCTGAGGAACACAAAGCAGGGGGCAGGCTACCTCCCAGAGGATCCACTCAGAGGACTCCATGTGAACACTGATCCCTGGAGTTGAGGCCCAGGGGAACAAGAGTGAATTCTTCAAAAGTAAAGGTAGTATGGAAATGGACAGAAAAATCTACTCACCAGACATTGTCCTAAAGCTCATCCATAAAAGATGGCAAGGTCTTCGCTGTTATGCAAAGGATAGAAGGGACAGAGAGCCTGACAGGGAGAGGAAGCAAACTGGGCAAAGACAGACTGAGATAAAATAGCTCAGCACTGAACATGCTTACTGGGAAGAGAAATGGTAGGTGAGAGCCCAAGGGTTAGGATCCTAGTAGACAACAGTGAGTGGAACATGGCAGTTTTCACCCGTTTTTCTGCTTTGTTTCTTTTTTGCAGGGAGAGGCAGATACCAGGGACTGGACTCAGGGACATTTAACCACTGAGCCACATCAGCAGCCCTATTTTCTATTTTATTTAGAGACAGGGTCTCACTGAGTTGCCTAGCGCCTCACTTTGCTGAGGCTGGCTTTGACCTCATAATCGTCCTGCCTCAGCTTCCTGAGCCACTGGGATTGCAGGCGTGCGCCACTGTACCCAGCAGCACTGCTTCTTTTTGACACACTGTTTTCCACTAAATAAGACCTGACTGTTGACACTGAAGTTGCCAAATCACTTTCTGTTATATAAAAGCAACACTTGTAGACTACACAGTTTCAATATCAATTGTAATGTCAAACACTAAAACAACACGATGTCAGCACATTCTATGCATTTTCCATATTAACTGTGATGACATGTATTTTTGATTCCATGTGTAGTGAAGAAAAAAGAAAACTAATTTCCAGAATAAAGAGGTTTGAAACTACCTTCATAGTGAAATTTATGTTTGGAAAGGAGACAGATATATTTTTAATATTAAGTATTACCAAATGTTAGCAAGACAGTAACCCTTCTCTGCAAAAGACCATTTTTCGTTGTTGCTGCTTTTAAGGCTGGATTAACAACAAGGTAATAACAAGTTGTAACCCATGGCCCAGGCTAGCTCTTGGCCTCTTCTAATCTTCCAGCATTCTGGACTAAAGCTCCTACTCTGTGTTCCTTTGCAGCAAAAATCCTCAAAGAGGTCAGTGCTAGGGACAGGATTTCCAGAACAACAACATCAGAAAAGGAATCCTCATTTCATGGGCCAAATAGAAGTAGAGATCAAGGGAAATAGATAATTTAAAAAGGAAGTTGGATGTCTGGCTCTGCTAAAAGAATATTTTTATGTAGTTACAAGGAGTCATGGCCAAGAAATGTCACTATGTGGGTATATGCACAGGAATCAGTGCATATAAGCCCCTCATTTAACATCTCTTTAGGAGATGCCATTTTAATGTAGAAGAAAAAAGTCAATTGAAAATCCCTTGGATTTCCACTTCCTGTCTTATCAACTGGTAAAACGTGAAAAAAACAAAACAAAACAGGAGTAGGGGGACTCAATTCTGTTCAACTATCTTCACCATTAAAAACTATGATACATTTGAGACAGTTTTGAAATGAAATGAGGAGGCTGTGCTCCTTTGCTCCAAATGACTTGAAAGCTTATGTCTACACAGAAACCTGACGGTGAATGGCCATGCAGCTTTATTCAATTGCTGAAACCTGGAAGTAACTAAGTAAACCTTCAGTAGGTAAACAGATTTATACAGTATGCTACATCCAATGGCATGTCAGTCAACACTAAGAAGAACACAGCTACCAAGGCAAAGAAAGAGCACAGTGAAATTCCTTTAATAAGTGAAAAAAGCCAATCAGAAAAGGTGACATAATGAAAAAGACCAATGATACCGTATTCTGGAAAAGGCTAAACACACGAAGGATCAGTAGTTTCCAGCTGTTAGTGGGGTGGGCAGAACATGGAGGACATAGGGTGACACAGTGAGGTGGATGCCTATCATTTTACACTTACTTCTCGAAAGCCATAGAATGTGCAATACCAAGAGTGAATCTTAATGTAAACTTTAGAATTTGAGTTGGGATGACAGGCAAAAATAGATCCATCCACTGTAATGAAGGCTCTGCTTGGATGAGGGATGTTGACAATGGAGAGTGTTCCACGTGTGCCAGGGAGATGAGTTTATGGGACATTTTTAACTCAGTTTCCAGGGTTAAAAGTGCTCCTAAAACTGCTCCAAAATATAAAGTGTATTGAAGGAAAGAAGGAGCAAGCCTAAGAAGTTTGGTCTCCTGATGGGTGAAACTGGCTTCCTTGTGTACTTTAGAAATTGCCCCATGGGATGTGGCTTGCAGGCATTTCCTACCATTCTGCCGGCTGCCTTTCCAGTCTGTTGGCCATTCCCTTTTCTGTGCAGCAGGCTTTAAGTTTGCTGTGGTCCCACTTGTCAATTTTTTCTCTTTTGCCTATGTTCCTGGTGTCATATCCAAGAGATTGTTGCCAAGAACAGTCAAGACCATGTCCCCTTTGTGTTCTTCAAGGGATTTAACACTTTCAGTTCATATGCTTAAGTCTAAACAATTTTGAATTAATTTTTGTTTATGGCATACAAAATTGACAGAATGTGTACTCTGGTAAAGCAGTAGGGTTGGCTGACTATCTGTCACAGCAGGAACTATCTAGAACACAGTGCTCTTCTTACCCTCAGGTATCCACCGTCAGTGGGACTAGACATCAATTATGAATGAGCGGTGGCTGACCTCTGCCTAGTTTGCATTGCGTTAGTAGCAATTCCTAGGTATTTTCCTTCAATAGATCTTAGACCCCAAAGAATTTTGATCTTGTTAAGTTTTGTTTGTTTTGCATAACCTTAAGATTTAATTGACATGATAGCTTCACAGGTATCATTGGTTTGTAGTGTTTTGCCTAATGACTCATTACTATATAATAAGGGTAACACTATCGTGCAGAATTCTGTTTTATACTGGAAACTAGTTTTGGTCCTAGACCCTACCTGGACTTTCTGAATATGATCCTGAGTGCAGCTATAATATCTGTGCACAAAGGAGAATGAAGGAGAGAGTGCTAGGAAAGGGGAAGATAGTGAAATGAATTCAAAACAATTTTCTTATGTACTTATATGAGTACACCATAGTGAATCCCACCATCATTTACATCCATAACAATGGGGTCCTAACTAGAATAAGATGTAATCCATGCTTGTACAATTATACAAAATGAATTCTACTACCATGTATAACTAACTAAAAAGAACCAATTAAAAAAAAATAGTTACTAAATAAAAGATCTGTGCAATCTCCCTTACTTGGAAAGTGCCTGCCCCATATTTAAAAAATGAAATGGAAATAATAAGATTATTAAATTAAATTTCTAAGTTTTTGTTAAGGAGACAAAAAGGCCCCAAACAGTTATTCCATGAAATTAATTTCCTGGACTAGAAGACCCAAACTAAGATAACTCCAAACAAAAATTTTCCCCCCGTTGATCTTATATTCCTTTGTCTCCCTTCTTTTGAAAAATGCATCCTTCTTCTTTTCATATTCTGAAAATTTCCCCACAGGAGTTTCCATCCTCTTATACACAGTTGGCAAGCTAGCATCAAGGGCTGGTTTAGGGAGTGCAAAGGACTCATGAGGGGTAAATCAGGAACCCACTGTCCTTTTTCCCAAATGGAAAAGTTGGACCAAAGTCCTTTCTTTTTGTGTTAATAAAATGAGCGTATGGTGCCAGAGGGTATTTGTGGTCAGGTATACATACTGCTGTGGGAAAGTCAGTCTTACAGGAGGAAAGTCTGCACAGAAGGACAGAGACAGCATATACCTCTACCCACGGCTGGCCCTGCTGCCTTCCTAAGAACTGGTTCATGGGACTAGTGTTTTCAGCTTTGTCTTCTTTTAATATTTTAATTGATGGATAGTGTGCATGTGTGTGCGTGTGTGTGTCCAAACCAATTTATTTATTTTTTTTTAATTTTTTAAAGTATTTTTTTAGTTGTTAGTGGACCTTTATTTTATTTATTTGTATGTGGTGAACCCAGTGCCTCATGCATGCTAGGCAAGCGCTCTACCACTGAGCCACAACCACAGCACAGTGTCCAAACCAATTTAGGTTGATTTTTGATTAAAATGACATCCAAACCAAGTGTTCTGATTAAGACATCTGGGGGAATTTGTATATGTGTGTGTTGCATATTATATGCAGCAAATAGCTTTGTTACTGTTAACTCAAAAGTGGGTTTTGTGGATCCCAAAGGCTAGTCATGCTTAGTAAATACAGGATATTCATTGATAATGCAGGATATTTATAAGTTGTTCAAGTTTCATTTTGTCACTGTTCAGATGGGGATGTGTATCAACAAGTTTCTTGGATCTTCTCTAAAATAATAAATATGAGTTACCTAATAGTTCAAAATTCTGCTGCAATGTGCTTTATCTATGTATTCATGGACATTATTTAAAATGAGCATGAAATTCATTTAAAATGGGACTTTCAGGGCATAAGGAAACATCAGTTCCATAAAGAAAGAAGAAATTATCATCTTCGGCATCTAGTTTCACTTAGTGGTATCTGAGCTCCAATGTCAAGTAACATAAAAGGGATTTGAATAGGTTTCCAAGTTGATTGGGTTCAAATTTACTAAATGATATAACAACCCAAGAGTAACCCATTAAAAGTATGATCTAATTTATCTAATAATATGTAAAATTAATCAAATTTGCTTTGAGACAGCTGGAGCCCTGTAGCTCTGATTCGAAGATTGTCTGCAGCCTCAGCAGAGAGAACATAAGAGCACCCTGAGATATTTCTCATTCCCAAACCTCCAGAATGAAGCAGAACAATTCAAATGCAAACCTGACTTGGCTTTTTAATGTCAATCAGGCCTGCTTTTGTTGGGATTTTTAACACTGCCCTCTCTTCCTACAACACCCCTGAGCTCCAAATATCAGACACCAGTGAAAACTAAGGAGGTACCTTGGGAGTGAATGCAAATATCCACAAATCCTCCTCACTATGGCTCCTCAGAATTTTGAATATATGAAAAAAATTACTGTGTTCCATATACATCTCCCTTGAGAAGATCTACAAGTGTTTAAGCTTCTCTTGGAATTTATAGTGATTTTGCATTATATATAAATATTAAGAAAAAATATATAGCATTTTAGCATATGGGCATGCATACGTATGTGTGTATACACATAAATATATATGCACACACGTATGCATATACAAATACTATTGTCCTATTGTTCTATTCATTTGATATTCATTGGAAAATTGTAGAACCTAAACAGACTATCTATATATGTGTATAAATGTGTATATGTGCATACACACTTGTGTTTATACATGAGTATGTGTGTTGTACATATAAACTCATTTCTATACATATACATAGGTACATGTGTTCTTTTTATGTTCAGCATTGGAGAAAAAGATAAATTTATTGCTTTTAAGGTATGATTTTGCTTTGTTAAAAAAAGGTAGTTTGATGGGCTGAGGCTGTAGCTCAGTGGTAGAGTGCTTGCCTAGCGCGTGTGAGGTGCTGGGTTCAATCCTCAGCATTGCATAAAAATAAAACATAAAAAAAGATAAAAATTAAACAAAATAAAGGTTTTCTGTGCATCTACAAAAAAAAGATAGTTTGATGAAGAAGTGAAAGTACTTACATCTCTGAGAATATATTTTATAATATTAATAAACCCAGACAATTTGGTGTCTCAAGCATTTTTATGAAACTACTTCAGATACTATTCAACCTTCTGTTTTTTACATTTTGATGTCAGGAAACCAGGATTTAAAGAAAATCAAGTAAAGATACAGTGCCAAAATACTGATTCAATCTGTGGACTTAAAATGTTAGGTCTTGATTTTACCCAATTTCATTCTTTGAAACAACCATCTGTTTTTTGTTGGTTTTTTGGTTTTTTTTGTTTTGTTTTGGTCAGGATTTCAGCAACAGTTTGCAGGCTTCAGAGACTCCCTGAAAGATTCCCACCCTCTCCACCTGCCTTCTGCTTCCTGTGTTCCCCTGCATCTCCCTTGCTGTAGCCAGGGTACCAGGGTACAGAAGGCTCTCAGGAAGGCACACTGTATTTCTGCTGATAATACTTTCTAGAACCTGAGTCACGTGGGAACAATATCCTATAAATATTACATGTCCTGTAAAACTGCTACAAGGAAAGTGTTCCAGCTATGTCTGAACAAGTGAATTTCTCCTCAATGTGAGTTACTCTACTCTGTCATCATCTTTTAATTAATGCCTTTTTATGTGTTTCTATTTTGACAAAGCCAACTCATATTTCTCATTGCTTATAATCATCTCATGCTGTGGCCCCTTATATTTTATGCATTAGGAATTCTAATTTTGTACATGTCTCTAAACATATCATGCAGTTTAACTATAATTTTTGACACATTCTTTTCCCATTGTCTACAATGTCCTCACATGGATGGTAAACATTTACTTTCATAAATATTTTTGAGTACCTATTATGTGGCAGCCATTGTGCAAGATCCTATGAACTATGCAGCTTGGAATCAATCAGACATGGTCCCTCTCTTGGGAATCATCTCCTTTTCCTGAGGAAAGTCTATACATTCTTCAGTAGTAGTGTGAGAGGGTCTGAAGGGGATAGTGGGCTGGGGTTTGTCCAAGTTGGAAGTGCATTTTATTACTGACATTGTTTAAAATTGCTGGCTCAGGGCCATAATACAGAGCAAATTAGCTTTTAGTCAGTTCTATTATTATTTTAAATTATCTGCAGATAATGTATTATCTGCATCCAGGCTAGATGGCTCCTGGCACCCCCAGAGATAGTAAAATTTTGGTAAAGTAACTTGGACATCAGGAGATATATTCTTCTTTGAGCATGATAGAGGGGAAAACCCAGGCTGGCAGTTAACCAGCATTCATCACGAAAAGCATCAAATGGGCATCCTAGGCTTTTCCACCTGGAAGTCAGGCTACTGTGAGATGTGGAAAGGTCATCACTTTCTTCCAGCCCCTTCAACCAAAGTCCCCATCCTTTTCTTCTGGAAATGGGATAGAGTTCAAAAGCATACCAATTCTTGCAGATAATAGGAGGATTGAATGGACTGGGAAGAGAAAAAACCTGAGACTGAGTGGGAGAGAGAGCTGATGGGAGTAGAGAGGCAAGTGTCTCCAAACCTTGAGCAAAGTGACTAGAAAGTACAGGAGTAAACACAAGTGAAAGGAGTTTGGGATGTAAATTTCCAAGTCAACAAAATTCTATCCTTTCTACCATCTTGTAAGCTTTAACTGTTTAGGACCATGTTATTTGGACATAAATACCTGAGGATGCACATGTTTTCTAAGTGTTGCACTAAATCTACAGCCACATACCTGTAACCTATAGAGCTTCCTGCTGACCCTGTGTGCACACAGCTGCCACAGTTAAGTAGCGAGATGAGTTTATGACAATGGTCTTTCCTCCTTCTCTCTGCTGTCATGGAATTGAGCTTATCAGCTTTTGTTTTGCATGATTCAAGGAAAGAAGCAGGCATGTCTCCTGCAATGTTCATGCTGATTGCTTCCAGAAATTCTGGAAATGTTTGTTGACATATCTACATCCCACTTCTAACGAGCAAGGGAAGGGCTAGGTTGATTCACCAAAGAAATTTTGATCACTGAGCACATTTGGGGAAAAAGTATCTCATTGCATAAATGAGCCATTTGTTTCTTTTACAATTTGCCACCCACTTTGTTAGGAAGGGTGGAGCACCTGGGTTGAAAATGATGGATTGCCCTGAATGGGTGACTCCTGAAATCCCGCAACTTCAATGGGTCACACTGTCAGAAGATAATGAGCCCTTCTGGCAGCAAAGTATATTGTTCTTGTGGGGTATTACTGTTCCCAAGTGGCTCTGTATTCCTTCTCATGCAAAATCCCCAAACATTTCCCTTTGTTTGACTTTCTCATCTTCTCCCTAGACATTTTCCTTTGATGCCTTTTAAATTTTGATTTTATTTGTTATTGTTCACCTGAACTTTCACTACTAATCAGCAGTCAACCTTGCTGGGATTTGCCATGGTTCATTTTAGGTCTGCATATGTGGTTAATATTAAATGTCTCTTATTACCTGTCTTATTACCTTCCCTGCAGTTCTTGGCTCCATTTATTTATTCAATACACAGAATCTGTATCCCAGCATAGGGATAAACAAGAGATAAACCTCCCTGGCCTTCAGAAGGACCAAAGAACATAAGAACAACTAATCATTTACACTTTGGTAGGTGCAATAAAAATCTAAATTGTTTTCCTACAGAAGTGCGTATCATTGTAGGATCTTAAAGGGAGGCTGTACAAAAAAGAGTATTATGAACGTGTTCTTCCAGAAAGTACAGTGTATATTTGCCAGGAAAGTCTCCCTTGACAATAAAGTATGCGCTCAATCTTTTTTTTTTTTTCAGTAGCAGCTCTACTGCAACATAATCAACATAACATTATTTTTTAAATTTCCATAGTTATTAGTATATTCATAGCATTGTACAGTCTTTGCTCTCAATTTTAAAATATTTTCAACACTCCGAAAGAAATTTGGTATACTTTAGTGGTCAATCATGATTCCTTCTTCCCCAAGGTTCTTTGTAATTACTATTCTATACACTATAGCTTTAGATTTGCCTATTCTGGTGTTCAGCTTTTTTGCTGCTGTGACTAAAGGATCTGACCAGAACAGTGGTGGAGGAAGACTTTATTTGAGGGCTTTTGGTTTCCGAGGTCTTAGTACAGAAAAAGCCGGCTCCATTCGTTGGGGCTCAAGGTGAGACAGAACATCATGGCGGAAGAGTGTGGCAGAAGGAAGCAGCTCATATCAAGGTGATTATAAAGAAGAGAGAGATTCCAGCTCCAGATACAAAATATATATCCCATAGCCATGCCCCCAATTAACTACTTCCTCCAGCCACACCCCACCTACCTCTAGTTACCACTCAGTTAATCCCATAAGGAACTAATTCACTGATTGGGTTAAGAGCCTCACAGTCCAATCATTTCTCCTCTAAACCTTCTTGCATTGTCTCACATGTGAGCCTTTGGGGGACATCTCACTCATATCAAAACCATAACATCTGGATATTTTGTATAAATGGTACAATATAACCAACAGTCTTTTCTGTCTGACTTCTTTCATATAGCATACATAAGATTTTAAGGTTAATAACAATTTTAATATGTATTAATACTTCATTTGTTTTATGACTTAATAATATTCCATTGTATGTACATGCAACATTTTGCTTGTCTATCAATGAACTGATGCACATATAACTTGTTTCCATTTTCAGTTATTGTGAATAATGCAATCATATGCAAATATTTTATGGGCATATGTTTTCAATTTTCTTCAGTATGTAGTTGGAAGTGGGAAATCTGAGTCATGGTAACTCTAATTTTAAGTTTTAGAGGAAACAGCAAACTTTTTATCAAAACAAGTAGGCCATTTTACATCGCCATAAGCAGGATGAGGTTTCCAAAAGTTAGCCTAGTGAGTGTAAATGATTTTACATCATCAACTTGTTTTGCATGTTTCTAGTGATTGATAAAGTTGAGGATCTTTTCATAATCTTATTGGCAATATTTATATCTTCTTTGAATAAATGTATATCTAAATTCTTCATCTATTTTTAAATTGAGTGTTTATGAAATATTAATAGTTGTTCACACATATAGGATATTAGAAACATTTAATATACTATATGTAAACAGTTCATACTATTCTAATGGGTTTGTTTAACATTCCTGTTATCCTTTGAATCTCTAAATTCTTAATTTTCACAAACTTTGATTTACCTATTTTTTTCTTTTGCTTCTGGTGTCCTATTTTAAACTTTGTCAAATCCTATATCACGAAGATTTACTTCTATATTTTCTTTCTTTTCTTTTTTTTTTTTTTTTTTTTTGGTACTGGGGATTGAACTCAGGGGCACTCAACCACTGAGCCACATCCCCAGCCCTATTTTGTGTTTTATGTAGAGACAGGGTCTCACTGAGTTGCTTAGCGCCTTGCCCTTGCTGAGGCTGGCTTTGAACTCGCGATTCTCCTGTCTCAGCCTCCCTAAGTGCTGGGATTACAGGTTTGCGCCACCGCGCCCAGCTTATATTTTCTTTTAAAAGATTATAGGTTTATCTTTTGCATTTGGTTGTTTTATAAATTGCCACCAACTTTATACTTAGTGTGAATTTAGGGTCTAATTTCTTTCTTCTTAATTTCATACTTTATTTCATTCGATTTTTACATGTCCCAGCAACACTTTTTTTTTTTTTTTTTTTTTGGTACTGGGGATTGAACTCAGGGGCACTCGACCACTGAGCCACATCCCCAGCCCTATTTTGTGTTTTATGTAGAGACAGGGTCTCACTGATTTGCTTAGCGCCTCGCCGTTGCTGAGGCTGGCTTTGAACTCGTGATTCTCCTGTCTCAGCCTCCCTAAGTGCTGGGATTACAAGCGTGAGCCA
>PVHX01016484.1:0-43098 GCA_004024805.1 Geosciurus inauris | reverse complement strand
AAAAAAAAAAAAAAAAAAAAAAAAGCCCTCTTAGCCAGGCGTGGTGGCACAGGCCTGTAATCCCAGCACTTAGGAAAGCTGAGACAGGAGGATCGCGAATTCAAAGCCAGCCTCAGCAATGGTGAGGCACTGAGCAACTCAGTGAGACCCTGTATCTACATGAAACACAAAATAGGGCTGGGGATGTGGCTCAGTGGTCAAGTGCCCCTGAGTTCAATTACCAGTATCAAAAAAAAAAAAAGCCCTCTTTTTAAAAATAAATTATGCAGTCTTAGGTTTTTTGTTATAGCAACAGAAAATGGACTAACCCACTACCTTGGTAAGTTTTCACTGCATTTTTTTCATTTCTGAAACAACTTTTTCTCTTTTTCTTCAAATGTCTCCTCAGTTTATATCATGCTCATTACTCATAACTCAATCCCTTCTATTAATTCTTTCACTATCTTAGCCTGCTCATTTTTATTGTGTTTTTTTTATTCCTGTATTATGCCACCTAATTATTCTGCTTGTTCTCCTGCTCTCTCCTATGCATGGAAAGATAGTTTTGCGGTTTTGTTGTTGTTGTTGTGTTGTTGTTGTTATTGGGGTTTTTTGCCATATTCAAGTGCAAGCTCATATTCCTTGGAACTTCATCCTCAAGATTCTGCAAAGCTTAGTTTAAAGAGGGCTTCTTCCACAGAGAATATAAATTGGCTTAGACCATATACTATCATATCCAAAAATTAAACCTTTGGGTTTCAGGGTTTTAGGGCCAGCTACCCAGATTGCAGAATTCATAACTGAGGGTGAGAGAGATGGCTATTGTTCTCACTCATTAATTGACAATCTTGAGTGGGTGGGCTTAATTGTAGCCTATCCTTACTGTTATGCACTGAATGTTTGAGTTTTCTCAAAACCTAACCTCTAATGTGAAGGGAGGTGGAGACTTTGGGAGGTAATTTAGTCATGAGAACAGACTGCTTCGTGGTATTAAAGCCCTTTAAGAAGAGACATAGAATAAAACCAAGAAGAAACATAGTATTTGTTCTTGTTCTCTTGGCTCTCTGCTGTGTGAGGATACAACAAAACAGTTGTCTAAGAAACAGGAAGAGGGATCTCACCAGACAACAAATCTGTCCATACCTTAATTTTGGAATGAGCAATATACATTACTGTGAGAAATAGATGTTTGTTGTTTGAGCCACCCAGTCTATGGTATTCTGTTATAGCAGCTCAAATGGACTAAGACAATTACCTTGAGACACCACATATTCAAGTTATAATTCAGTTAAAGGAGGACATATTTGTTTTCAATGGATACTGTAGCAAATTATTGCAAATGTATTGACTTAAAACAAAATAAATTTCTTATATAACAGTTCTACTATTCCAAAGACTGAAATGAGTCTCACCTAGCAAGAATCAAAATATTCAGGTGTCAAATTCCATTCTGAAGGCTCTAGCAGAGAATGTATTCTCGTTCTTTCTTGCTGCCCAGATTCCTTGGCTAGTGGCCCTCTCCCTCCGTCTTCATAGCCATAAATGGCAGGCACAGCCTTTCTCACATCATCACTCTGACCCTGATTCTTCTGTTTCCCTCTTTTATTTTTAAGGAAACTTGTGATGACACTGGCCTCACTTAGTTGCAAGAGGAGAAACTCCCTTGTTGAACTAATGAGCTAATTTTCTTTTGCCATATCAGAACATATTCACATGTTCCAGGAATTAGGGCATGGGTATGTCTAAGTGGAAACTTATTCAGAGTCTCTTATTTGAGTATTGTCCTTGAGTGAACACTTGACTTTCATCCTGGTCCTGTAGAGTCCTGAGAATCATGAAAATAAAGCTCAATGTCATCAGTTTTACTAAAGTCTTCAAGAATAAAATTGACTTCAGTGCTCTTTTTA
Organism: Geosciurus inauris; assembly: GCA_004024805.1. NCBI lineage: Eukaryota > Metazoa > Chordata > Mammalia > Rodentia > Sciuridae > Geosciurus > Geosciurus inauris. The sequence goes on along the minus strand of PVHX01016484.1, from coordinate 41,212 downwards.
AGACTACAAGTTTCTTAACCGACTTTGCATGTGCCTGAATTCTGCATTATTTCTTACATTCTTGGCAGTCCTGTGATGCATTTAATAATGTACTCTTTATATTTTTGTCTATAAGTGCTTTGGAGAAAAGAATTGGTCAGAATAACTTGTTTACTATAGAACCACAAGTGGATGATATAACTTTAAAAGGCTCATATCTGTTAATTTCTGTCAAAAATGAAATTTAATAATCAAATAAATTAGACTGAGTATGTTTGTAATAGCTGTGTATATGTGTGTGTGTGTGTATATATCATAGCGAAATTTTACCTTGCTTAATCTAAAAATTTATCTGCAATTTTTCATGACCATTGATTAATCAAAGAATAATTGTGTCTTCCAGTTATTTCCTGGTTGCCAAAAATTTGCTGAGGTACTAGAATTTTAATACCATTACGTGACATATTCCTTGACACATAGAAGGGGCTCTGGTTTCTTCATTTTAATTCTACCCCATAAACTGTTAATGAGTACTTCCCTATGCAATTAATTTAGTAGGACTAAAAGAAGACTGAAATAAAATGGAACATCACTTTTCCCCCTCAAGGAATTGTAAACCTACTAGCAAATATAGCATGTGAACATAACTAGGCTGCTGTGTCATAGAGGCAATAATTCAAACATTGTTTCTGGATAAAATGGTAACACAAAAAGAGTTATAAACTGCTCCTGCAAGAGAAAATAATGGAGAAGAAATATCCCAACCTGAATCTTTAAAACTGAGAAGTTTGCAATCAGAAAAGAGAAAAATTGGATTCCAAGAAAAACTAGAGGTCGAGAAAAAACAAACTCTGAACTTGAAATAGCCCAGCATAATGTGAAGATGTTTACATTTTTTAGGAGTAATAAACAATAAAGTTGGAGAGGACAGAAAAGTTTTCACAGGCCATATATTTGAAGGTATCAATTAGTCAAACAAATAAAAAAAAAAAAAAAAAGATAGTGATTCCCAAACCTAGATGCTCATCAGAATTTCTTATGCAAATTGTTACATATGTAGATTGCTGAGACTAATCTCCAGACTTACTAAATCAGAATCACCTTGACTAAACATTTTTAATAAGCTCCCAGGTAACTCTGATGTAAATTTTATCAGTTAGGATGCCTTGGGCTGCAGGCAGTAGAAAGTTTAAGAAACGGCTTAAAAAGTAGATGTATTATCTCATATATTAAGTAGTCCCAAGATAGGATAGCTCCACTGTTGAATTATTTAGTGGTTCAGTGATATCCACAAGGATTCCAACAATTTCTGTTTTCCTGCTTTGCATTTTATAGTTTGTTAGCTACTCTTGAAATAGGTTTGGTAGCCCTAGGCATTATATCTTTATAGGACAATGGCCAAAGAAATAAATCCTCTTTTCTGCTCTGTATCTCTCTTCCTATGGGTAAGGAAAATCACTGTTGAGATGCCTCTACTCACAGATGCTTTCTCAGTTAAATATTCAAAACTACATTAGATTGCCTCCTCTTAAGCCAGTCACTATCTTGGGCAATGGCTTTATCAAATAATGACTGCCAATCAATATTTATCACTAGCTATTGAGGAGGGAGCTGGGTTTCCATAATATATATAAGAACCCAATATCTGAATTTTAAAAATGAATAAAATCAGAGTTCTAATATGATAAAGATGTCAGATATTAGTGTTTCAATCAACAATGTCTACCACACAGATGATTGAGCCATTATTTGAAGACCATTGTATAAAGGGTTTTAAATTAGAAATAACTATTACTGTTTTAAAAAAATCACTAGGAATTTTGAAAACAATATAATTATGAGTAAGATCCTATTTTTCAAGTAGAATAATAGCTATAAGTAAGTGAAAGAAAGATGTTAATATTTTCACAAAAGAGTTAATACAGGTGACAAATGAGAAAATACATATGAAAGGTTTTGCATCTGAGTATAGCCAGCAATACGTAGGATTCCACTAAATTTTGGTAGTAATGGTGGGAAAAGTCTTGAAAATTCTACCAAGTTCCTCAGTGGCTGGATGACTGGGGCATTAATCAAAGTATCATGAATAACTTGCAAAATGAAATACATTTGAAGAAGAACATGATCATCTGGCTAAATTCCATGAATATATACAGTAAGATTAAGGACCAAGAGGTGGATGTAAGCAAAGCACTACTGACATGGAATATGCAAATTAATGTAGTAATAAATGCAGAAATCAAATTACAAAAAACTGAAAAAAGATATTGAAAAAAGCAGATTATGAGATAGACTCTCTTTTTAAAAAGTACTTGATTATGAAGGAAAGAACAGTTGGTTAATGACTACAGTTGGTTTGCTTTGAGTATGGCTGTATTTGGAATGTAGCTACTCCAATCACAAAGAAAGAAGAGGTAACAGAGAAAGTTTTAAAAGGTAGCAGAAACTAGGTAATTCATGGAGCAAAAATTCCCGAGGATTAAAGTGAGCAGATGAAGTAGAATATAAGTAGATATTTCTCTTAGGCAGTAGCCAAAGGCCCTTTCCACAACTAAAGAGGAGTCAAAGATGGAAGTAAATATAGATAAATTTGAAGGTTGAAGTAAGATAGATTAAGGTGATTAAAGAAGTTCTTTATGAAGTACCAAACCATGCACTGAAAGAGAAGACACTTGGGTAGAGATTATGAGAAAAGTGATTAAATTTGGGATGCCCTTCATAGACAATGTGAAAACAAGCTGTATTTAATTATGAAATTAAGGATACCTCTGCATATAATTTACCAGTAGACATTTCGTGATCAAAACTGTGTAGTCAGAATATTAGGTTAATTGTTAAACCACCTCTTTTCTTTACTTTCATGCTATAATTTGCCCTTGCTTCACAGATAATATAAATTGCCCACATTCTAAAGTGGACACATATACAACAATATATATAAAATCAGAGTAATTCCTGTGATGGTAGGTCAAGATAGAAGTTGTCAAATTTGGACATAACAAATCTCTATTTGAATTAAAAGTCCAAAAGCAAAGTTGAACTCTCTGAGTATTACTTTGATTTATAAAAATTCTCCAGGGAACTTTGGGTCTATAAATCAAAAGGAGATTATATTGGAGTATTTTCAACTGTGACAAATATAACTTTGTTCCAACCCTTTAAACATTATTTAAAATACAATGGCACTTAAACATTGCACTCATACTGCTATACTCAGCAGTCTTAAAGGTCAAAAGACTTTTTAAAACTTTTCATTATGAATAAACTGGAAAATAAAGATTAATGCATAGCATTAAATATAGTTGAAAAAATTGTTTTTCAAATGTATTTGAAATATACTTAAGGCATCTTCTCTATGCATTTCAGAGATAGGGAAATGTCACTCACATGAAAATATTTAGAATTAGGTTTATTGAAAATTGCACAAGACAAATCCTTTAGTGAATATGACAAACATGATTTTTTTATATTCTCATGACACATATATTCTCAGAATACATATATGTATATACATATATACTTTTTTAAAATATGAAGGCTAGTGATTTCAGGGTTGATCTGGAATCTTTTTTTTAATTAATTTATTTAAATGCATTTCAAGTCATAGTACATATATAGAGCTCAATTTTTCCATTTCTCTGGTTGCAAACCAGATAGAGGCACACCATTTGTGTCTTCATACATGCACCGAGGGTAGTGATGACGATCTCAATCAACCATCTTTACTATACCCATTCCTCTTACCCTCCCCCAACCTCCCCCCTGCCGCATCCAGAGTTCATCCATTTCTCATGTGTTCCCCTTTCCCACTCCCCCTTATGTATCAGCATCCACTAATCAGAGAGAACATTCGGCATTTGGTTTTTTGGGATTGGCTTACTTCACTTAGCATAATGTTCTCCAATTCTATCCATTTACCTGCAAATGCCATAATTTTATTCTCTTTTATTGCTGAATAATATTCCATTGTGTATATGTACCACAGTTTCTTTATCCATTCATCTATTGAAGGGCATCTGCGTTGCTTCCACAGTTTTGCAATTGTGAATTGTGCTGCTATAAACATTAAAGTGGCTGCATTACTGTGGTATGCTGTTTTTAAATCTTTAGGGTATAGGCCAAGGAGTGGGATAGCTGGATCAAATGGTGGTTCCATTCCAAGTTTTTAAAGAAATATCCATACTGTTTTCCAGATTGGTCACACCAGTTTGCAGTCCCACCAGCAATGTTTGAGTGTACCTTTTTCACCACATCATTGCCAGCACTTATTGTTGCTGGTATTTTGGATAGCTGCCATTCTGACTGGGGTGAGATGAAATCTGAGAGTAGTTTTGATTTGCATTTCTCTAATGGCTAGAGACGTTGAACATTTCTTCATATATATGTTTATTGATTGTATATCTTCTTCTGAGAAGTTTCTATTCAGCTCCTTAGCCCATTTATTGATTGGGTTGTTTATTTTTCTGGTGTTAAGTGTTTTGAGTTCTTTATATATCCTGGAGATCAATGCTCTATCTGATGTGCTTCCAGAATGTAGGCTCTCTGTTCACCTCACTGATAGTTTCTTTTGCTGAGAAGAAGCTTTTTAGTTTAAGTCCATCCCATTTATTGATTCTTGCTTTAATTTCTTGTGCTATAGGAGTCTTATTAAGGAATTCGGGGCCTAATCCAACGTGATGAAGATTTGGACCCACTTTCACCTCAATTAGATGCAGGGTCTCTGGTCTTATTCCTAGGTCTTTGATCCACTTTGAGTTTTGTGCATGGTGAGAGAGAGGGGTTTAGTTTCATTTTACCTCATATGGATTTCCAGTTTTCCCAGTACCATTTGTTGAAAAGGCTATCTTTTCTCCAATGTATGTTTCTGTCACCTTTGTCTAGTATGAGATAGCTGTATTTATGTGCATTCCTTTCTGTGTCTTCTATTCTGTACCATTGGTCTATGTCTATTTTGGTGCCAGTACCATGCCGTTTTTGTTACTATTGCTTTGTAGTAAAGTTTAAGGTCTGGTATTGTGATGCCTCCTGCTTCACTCTTCTTGCTCAGGATAGCTTTGACTATTCTGGGTCTCTTATTTTTGCAAAAAAATTTCATGATTGCTTTTTCTATTTCTATAAGGAATGACTTTGGGATTTTAATAGGGATTGCATTGAATCTGTATAGCACTTTGGGTTGTATGGCCATTTTAATAATATTGATTCTGCCTATCCAGGAACATGGGAGGTCTTTCCATCTTCTAAGATCTTCTTCAATTTCTTTCTTTAGTGTCTTGTAATTTTCATTGTAGAGGTCTTTCAACACTCTTGTTAGATTGATTTCCAAGTATTTTATTTTTTTGGAGGCTATTGCAAATGGAGTAGTTTTTCTAATTACTCTTTCAGAGGACTCATTGCTGATGTATAGAAATGCATTTGATTTATGGATATTGATTTTATATCCTGCAACTTTGCTGAATTCATTTAACAGTTCTAGAAGTTTTCTGCTGGAACGTTTTGGATCTTCTAAGTATAGAATCATCGTCTGCAAATAATAATAGTTTGAGTTCTTCTTTCCCTATTTGTATCTCTTTAATTTCCTTCGTCTGTCTGATTGCTCTGGCTAGAATTTCAAGGACTATATTGAATAAGAGTGGTGAGAAAGGGCATACCTGTCTTCTTCCAGTTTTTAGAGGGAATGCTTCCAATTTTTCTCCATTTAGGATGATGTTGGCCTTAGGCTTAGCATATATTGCTTTAACAATGTTGAGGTATGTTCCAACTATCCCTAGTTTCTCTAGTGTTTTGAACATAAAAGGGTGCTGTATTTTGTCAAATGCTTTCTTTGCATCGATTGATAGAATCATGTGATTCTTATCTTTAAGCCTATTGATGTGATGGATTACGTGTATTGATTTCCATATGCTGAACCAAACTTGCATCCCTGGAATGAACCCCACTATTAAAAAAATAGCGCACTATTTTTTTAATATGCTTTTGTATGATTTGCCAAAATTTTATTGAGAATTTTTGCATCTATGTTCATCAGGGATATTGGTCTGAAATTTTCCTTTTTTGACATGTCTCTGTGTGGTTTCGGAATCAAAGTGATACTAGACTCATAGAATGAGTTTGGAAGGGTTACTTCTCTTTCTATTTCATGGAATAATTTGAGGAGTATTGGAGTTAGTTCTTCTTTGTAGGTCTTGTAGAACTCAGCTGAGAATCCATCTAGTCCAGGGCTTTTCTTGGTTGGAAGGCTCTTGATGGCCTCTTCTACTTCCTTGCCTGTAATTGATTTGTTTAAGTCATGAATGTCCTCTTGGTTCAGTTTGGGTAGGTCATATGTCTCTAGGAATTTGTTGGTGTCCTCAGGGTTTTCCAATTTACTGGAATATAAGTTTTCAAAATAGTTTCTGCTTATCCTCTGTATTTCAGCAGGGTCTGTCGTGATATTTCCTTTTTCATCACAAATTTTGGTAATTTGGGTTTTCTCTCTCCTTCTTTTTGTTAGCGTGGCTAAGGGTTTGTCAATTTTGTTTATTTTTTCAAAGAACCAGCTTTTTGTTTCATCAATTTTTTGAATTGTTTCTTGTGTTTCAATTTCATTGATTTCAGCTCTGATTCTAATTGTTTCCTTATCCTACTTCTTTTGGTGTTACTTTGTTCTTCTTTTTCTATTATTTCGTTGAATAGATTGCTCATTCCCTTGGTTTGGAATTCTATGTCTTCCTCTATCCCAATAATTCATAAGTTTGGTCTTTTAATGTTGTCCCATAGTTTTTGGATGTTCTGTTCATGGTTTCTTACCATCTTCACTGTGTGGTCAACTCTATTCTCAAGGTTAAATATTTTGTCTTCAGTATCTGAGGTTCTGTCTTCCAAGTGGTCTAATCTGTTGGTGATGCTTTCTATTGAGTTTTTAATTTGGTTTATTCTTTTCCTGGGTAGGAAAAAGAGTGAGAGAGAAAAATGGGAGCGAAAAAGAAAGAAAGGAAAGAATAAAAGAGCAGAGAAATAAAACAAAAAGATTAAACAATAGAAATATTAGGAGAAAAAGGTAAAGGATAAAATAAAAAATAAGAATAAAAAAATTTAAAAATAAAAAAATAAAAAGTCTCAGTGTAAATAAACAGGTATGGTTCCTTTCACCTCCAGTAGGTGGTGCTGTCTGTTGCTTGCTGGACTTTCTCCGCTGGTGTCTAGGTGTGGGCTTCACAGCAGGGTGTAGCTCTGGGCCGTTGGTGGATACGCTGTTTCCCCGGTGTGCTGTGTTGAGGTCAGTTTGTTCCCTGGTGCTGTCTCATGCCCCTTGGTGCAGGAGGTTCTGCTGTGTTAGATGGAGATCCACCAAGAACAGTAGCCGAGGGTCCCACTCAGGAGATGGTTTGTCCACAGGAGCAACTGCTAGGGGTCCTGAGTGGTTGGGTGGGCGCTGGAGCCAGGTACCCCATGTAGAAGCAGGCCCCACCCATCCAGGGTGAATCCTGGGCTCAGCCCTGGGCTGGGACCCCGCACACTGCAGCCACGTTCCGCCGATCACCGCTGAAGTCACACTGTTTGTGGAAATCGCTGCTGCCTGGTGGCCCTGTGTGCACACATGCGAGTAAAATTCCTGTGGGGGATGGTGAGCTCTAGGATGATGTCAAGAAGCTGGCTGGAAGGTGGTACTACTTCCAGCTTCTTTCCTGGAGAGACTATCACGGAGGAGACCGTCTAAGCTGCCATCTTGGAACCGCCCCTACTTGATCAACAAACATGATTTTGACATACTGTTATATTTTAAAACTATTTCTTATAATCTACTTAATGTGAGTCAAATTTCAAACATTATCTAAAATTAAAATTTTTTGAGATTTAACTTGTGATTTGATTAATCTGATAATCAATGTGAAAAAAATCAAGTTTTCTCATAACCACCAGATTTGATTGTTTACTGGGTTTTTTTTTAATGCAATCAGTGAAGTCAGTTAAAATAATGTAAGAAATTTGGTCAAGTAAACCTAGATGTATTTTTAGTTCATTTTCTCTCTCTGTAAAACAAAATACTAATGTTTGATTCCTCTTCAGAATTAATGGACACTGTTGTAAATACTAAATATTTTAAAAATAATCAAACATTATCATAGGCAAATGAGGAAAATATTAAGTAAAAATGTTTTTTAATAAGTGGGCGAAGCATAGAATTGGAATAAAATTTACCTTGGTTTGAATTCTCACTCTGGCATTTATAGATGTGTAATCTTAGACTAGCTATTGAAACTCATTTTCAGCTGTCCCACTTTAGATTAGGACAACAAAAGCCACCATCTACAGTATTCATTAGAACAGATGTTTCATGTAACACTTAACATCATATCAGCACTGATCAACACAGAAAAGTTACTAGTCATTATATAAGACTACTTACATTGTTCAAGCATCCCTCTGTTTCATTTCTGACATGACAGGACCATACCAAACCATAGGTCATAAACAGAGACGGTAAGATGGCTGAGGGCAAGTGGGTGACCAGAGGAAGGGGACGGGGTGGTGCAGCAATGTGCATGTGACAGCCCTGAGGACTGAACTGCTCTGCACCATCCCTGGAGAAGGTCTCTGGTGATTTATATAGGCCATACCTTCAGTTCCTCCTTAGTCAAACATGCCCACCAAGAGACATCTGGACCCAGGGTAGAACAGATCTATTCTTAAAATGTTTTCAGCTCATGCTTGTGTGTTGATGTCTCCAAGAAGTGTGGAGCATCAGAGAACCCAGATGAAGAATCCATGCTATGTGATCTTGAATTAGAAATATAATCAGATAATCTGTATTATCTGTGAGACAATTCGAACTTCATTTTTTCACATGCTGAGTCTTAGATGCTATTGGGAAAACTGTGGATAAATATATAAAATATATGTGAGTGTATATAATTAAGAATAAACACTATCTGTGTTACCGTAGATGTCCCAGCACTTTATCAACTAATTTTTCTTTTCCTAATTGACGTGAGGTTGCATGTTTCTCATGTAAAATTACAAAAATTTAGTCTTTACATTTGTTTATATATATGAAGTTAAATATAGTAGTTAGTTTAGATTAAATACCACTGATAAGATTACTTTATAAATCATCTGAGAACACTATTAATTCCAGGTAGGATCATCCCAACTCATTCAGCATGTTACAAGGCTACAAACTTCATCACTTTGGTACATGATCTGGAAATACATAATGTTAAAGCATAATGAGGAAAATAATTAGAACACAGGCTTGAAATCTTTCTGCTTAAGTTTTTTTCTATTTTAATGTCTCATTAATTTTGTATCCAGAAATCTAATGTGTATGTTTCTGCCTTCACCACTACTAATAAAAACTCGGCACTACTTTGAGTTTGAGATTTGATTGGATATAATTGAGAGTCTCTCCCTTACATAATCACCACAGGAGAGGGCACTGACAGTTTTACCACTCTTAATTCTCTTCTAAATTATGCAGATGCTATTGGTTCTTTTAAAGTAGTTCTCTGCATCATCCTTTATAAATTGCTTAGAAACTCAAGACTGATTAACTATCAGAATGAGTGAATGTGCTGGGAATGGTGTTAGTTAACCATTATGCTCAGCTACTCCTCAATTAGCCTAAGACAGGCTCCAGCCCACTCAGCTGTGCAGCCTTGGATAAATTCCTTAATTTCTTCATGCTTCATTTTCCTCATCTGTAAGATGGGATAATAACAGTATTCACCTCATATGATTGTAATAAGAATTGAATGTGCTAATATTTGCAAAATGTTTAGAAAAGAACTTGCCAAAGTATATTACTCTTTGTTATCTAATTGAATTTATCTTTAATATCCTATGCCTTCTGTTTTCTGCACCTATGTCATTCCCCACTCTGGTTCTCACTCAGTATCATCACAAGTCATATTCTGTCTCAATTAAAAAAAAAAAAGATTTAATAATGTCATCAAATTAAAGTATGAATGCCCAGTAAGTCTACATTTATTGCTCTTCCCATGGCAAATTTTGATTTAAATAGGAGTAATAAGTTATGCTTCAATATGTAATTGAACAATTAGAAGGATTTTGACAGAAAGAGAACTAGGTACAAAGAAGAAATTTTCCAGCATTTCTGAAACTACATCATAAAGTGACTGCCAAATACAAAGCTCCTATAATCAAAGATAAAAATGGTCAGAGGCAGAAAGGTCAATTTCAACCACTTATATAATTCAATAGTACAGTATTTCTATTAGGATCAAAACAGAACAAACTTCCTGAAAAGCAACTCTGCTGTTTCAAAGTCACAGTGAAAGTCCAAGAATCCAGTTGAAGTATACATAACCTAGTTTTTCTTGGGGACAGTCCCTGTCAGCAAAGCCTGGTTGACTCTCCCAGGAAATAGACCTTTATTACCAAAGACCACTGCTATTTGCAACATACACTGAGAAAGTGAAGAAGCAAATCATATCACAGCCTGCTCTCCTGAACTAGAATTCCCCAAAAACAGTCATCAGAGAGCAGCTCTCCTACAAGACAGCACAGTCCTCACTTTTCTCTTCAAACTCCAACTATTCCCAGTCATTCTCTAGGACAGGAAGACTGGGAAGAATTACTTGGGAGAACTCCCATTTAATGTTATCCTTGGTCACTCTTGCTCTTATCTAATTCCTTCCACATTCTTTCGTACTTTTTATCTCTGGTTCTCATTGCTGCTCATTTCCCAAACCTTTCTGTAATGCCCTCTGAATCCCTCAATTCATGGTAACCAACACTTCCTGCCCACCTTACTATCAGCCCCTGTATCTTCAGCACCTATTAAAAGCTGAGTTCCCTGAAGGAGATACATTCCTCTCCACCCCACTAAGATGTCAGTTGTTTCTCCTACTATGCTATGTGTAGTTAAGATACAGATTCCAGATCATTTTCTTGCTTCTCTTGATAAAAATCTGAGGCAGATGTTATCCTGCAAGAACGTTTTCTCAAGGTCATCTCTTGACCTTCAGTCCCCAGCACCGTCCCTACTCTGAGTCCTGGATTCCTTCATTTTCTCCATACCTGTAAGCTCCATTCTACCTTCATTCTCTATTTCCACTACGAATCTATCCCATCAGTCCTATGCATACCAACATCCTCAATTCCCTTTTTCCTTCTGCTACACATACACCTGGCAAAACCCCAACCAGGGTGCATTGTACACTGCTAGGTCTTGTTAGAGAGAAAAAATAATCCTACATCTTGTTAGGGAAAAAATCAACAAAGGTAGGCAGATCAATGCTCTGCAAATCCATAAACACTCGTTACATGTAAACGTTGACCAATAAGACATAGCCCTGCCCCTCCTTAGTGGTCTCTGATTTACCTTTTAAGATGTATTTTGGAGAACATCGTCTGTCTTTATGCTTAAAAAAAAAAAGTTCCCAGGTAGGTGGAGCCACCTTTAGGTCTACTTGGAATTTCAAAAGTCTTGACAAATGGCCTTTTTATTTCAAGACAGGGACAGGATGAATGTTTTAGTGTGAAGTCTACTTAAGCTCTGGGTGTATTTTAGGGGCCTGAGAATATTGTACAAACATTATAAGTCTTACGGACACTGAGAGATGGGATTGTTCAGGTACTCTGAAGAAAGGACTATGGAAATCCCAGTCCATGAGGAACAGTATGCGAATATCAGCAGGGACTGAAGAACCAGGCTGCCTCCTTTCTCAAGAGAAGGCATCTCCAAAGTGGCAAGAGACAAACTTCCCAATAGTATTGTCGTTTAATGCACTTTCAAGCTTCCTCAAAGAAAACTGAGATGACATTACTTGCACCATGAATATCAGTAAAACAGGTTTATTTCTCACTCTCATTCTATATCTAATTTGTCATTGACTCTTCAAGTTTTCATTCAGTGATTAGTGTTTTTGTTTTTTAATATTTTCAGACTCTCCCTCTTGGTTCTATGCCATCAGCATTTGCTCATCTCTCAATCTTAAAATAAGCTATTGCTTGGAGGTGCATTTGTCTTCAAGTATTTGTATTCTCTCTCTTTAGCCTTTGTGGCTAACTTCTTTGAGGAATTACTTTCCCCATGGTTTCCACATTTTTTGAAATCTAATTCATTGAACTGCGGTTACTTTCCCCATTACTGCTCCAACACTGCTCGCACACACAGCCCAGCTTTGTTGCTAACTACAGCAATCTATTCCAGATCATATCTTACTGACCCCTGTGATACTTTACACTGCCAGCCATTCATTTTGTTTTGGAAAATCCTTCGTTTCTTAACTTCCTTAACTTCAGATTCTGTGTTTTTCTTCTACTTTTCTAGGTTTTCCTAGGATATTTCAAATCATTCCTTACATAATGGTTCTCCTCATGGAACTTTCTCATATATCCCCCACCCCCAACTTCTCTTACTCTTCCTGGGTAATCCATCCTCTCTTTCCTGGCTTTCATTACCCTCTGTTATGACTTCAATGTTTTTGTCCCTTCAAAATTCATGTTTAAACCTAATCCTCAATACAGTAAGATTAAGCACTTCAAGTCTAATCTGAATGAAACAGAAAACCATCAGCAACTGAATAAGGGAATAACATGTCTTGTTTTAAAGATAAAAATCTAGCTGCTTTATGCAGGAAAGAGTATGGAAGTAAACAGGGAGAAAACAGTTGGAAGTTTTTCCAGCAATCTAGTTAGAAGCAGTGTAGTTACCAGCTTATTCAAAGGTCAGCTCGGAAAGATTGAGTTAGAAGAAGATGGAGAATTGATCTCAATTCTGTCAATATGGAGGTCACTGGTGAATCCTAAAAGACTAATTTCAAGAAGTGAGAAAAATCTCTAATTGCAGAGGATTCAATAAGAATTGGAATTAGAAAAGCTAGATGGAATGGGTAAACCAACTCTTAAGTTTTACTTGCAAAGGAGAAATGGTATGCTAGCTTTCAGATTCTGGGTTTGCAGTATTTTCCATCATATTATAGCTGGTGTGCATGCTTATAAGGATAATCCAGTAAAAAGACAATGATGATGGAGGGAAAGAGGAAACACTACCAAGGCAAAGTCATTCAGTGGGAGAAAGTGCATAGTCCCCAGGACCCAAGTAGAGGAAGAGCCACAACTCTGTGATGGCAGTGGAAGCTGGGTGGTAAGTTAACAGAATCAGTAGTGTAAGTATGTGGAAATTTTCTTCAAATTACTTTTATTTTTCAGTGATATAAGAGAGCAGGTTATCACCTGAAAGAGAAAATCACTGTGGACTTGAAGTAAAAGCTCTGAAATGTAACTGAAATATCCTGGAGCTAGCTCCTTTGAGCTCAAGAGAGGTGAGTATGCACACCTCCTCCCAACTCCCCCTTCAGGAGTCTTACATTGGTAATTTGAAATCAGCCTTACTGCAAATATTTATATCACTGAAATTAGTGAATGTTACATATCAAGCTTTTCCCAACTCTGCAGATCTAATATTTAAACATTTAACAGCACACCACTGGAAATTGCCATTTGGGTCAGTAAAAGGAATGAAGTCATTAGGGAAATACAGTACAATGAGATTCCTTGGCAGCACTGAGGGCACTTGTGATATTTAGACACAGATTTAATGTGAGAAGAGTCAGCAGAGAAATGTGTATGTGGGTCAATCATGTCTAACTGCTTCTGTGAGGCTCTGCAGTGATGAATTCAGCCAGAGCTGCAGATTTTTTCGGCTGAGACTAAGGGAGAGAAGGCGGGGCTAAGAAAATGAGAGAATAATTATAATGATGAGTCACAGAATATAAAAGAAGATGTTGAGGAGATAATCAGCTCCTAAGATTAGAAGTTCTGATAAGGTCAGGGTACTATTGATGTAGGAGAAGGACCACTGACAGTGAACTGGACGGCCAGGGTAAGTTCAGAGACTTCATCTTCTTTCTTTTCTTCCTGAAAAAATTAGCTAGGTGCCTGCCATATTAAGAGCATTCAAAATGTTTATTACATGAAAGAGTACATAAGTCCATGAAGAACAAGGTGATACGTCTTTGTTGTAAATTATATAAATGTCATCTATGGTGCACATGGTAAAACCATGGCAGAACCTCCTAGAAGGCATAACAGCTCAGCAGACAGCCTTAAGCTTCCAGCACCCTCAGAGATATGCTCCAACACAAAAAGCCGTCATGCCCTTTTCCTGGGAAGCCTGTTTCCTGTAAGTATTAATGAAGCAATTTAAAGTTTAAACCATTTTAGCCAAGCTTGAGTATTGAGCTTGGGAGCTCTCCAAGGGGCCAGCTAAGAATGTTGTCAACACTGTATTACATCTGGTTCCTCCCTCTGTCAAACTCTGCTTCCTTCCCTCCTTTCTACTTGGACTTATCCCCAGGGCACTCTCTAATAAACATCTTAGAAACTGAATTCTGTCTGAGTCGGCTGTCTCTTAGAGTATCTGATCTAGTCCTTTGCAACTTCACAGGGAAAAAGAACTTTTTTCAATGAAAAGTACGCACATACTATCTATCCTATTATCCAAATTATATCACATTTAAACCATATGATTTCAGTGTGTACATTTTGACATCCTTGACAATCATTAGATGTGTAAGGTGTCCCATTCATTCATTTTTTCACTAAAAAGTTAAAGAATAGGAAATAAGTAAAGAAGCAGGATTAGAAGGAAACTTAATGGAAACATTTTTCTTCTCAATACTTTAGTTCATCTAATTGTTTCAATTTATCTTCTTGACTTTTTCCCTTCGAATAATGACATTGAATAAGCAGGAGAATTCCCATTATGCAGGCATGAGCTTAGTCCATGTAATATTCGTTTTAATATTATCCACTTAAGAAATCTATTAACTGTCTCTGAATTTCATAGCCAGAGGGTAATATAATCTTTTGATTTTTTTTCTGCCTGTTGCACAAAGACTACTAAACATCCAGTAAATGTCTTAATCACAGATCTTTGTTAACTAAAATCTATCAGTAATTATAAGAAGACCTTTGATTCATTAAACAATTACATTACAGGTTTATTCTTACAATAGTCTACAAAGAAAGTAATATTTCTTACTGATGGCTCAAATATCAAATACAGAAGATAGCTTTAATGGAATTGTTCCTGTAATATTTGACTGTCATTACAAGTGCTGCTTGATTTTAATCCTATTGGATGAAAAAGATTTAAGAAATTTTACCTTTGTCATGGTACAAAAAATTCCAAAGCACATAAATAATAGTAATATATTTTTATTAATCTATGCAACTAGTTTTATGCCACAATAGAAATATCTGTTTACAAAATTATTTTTATTTAGGCAAGCTATTCCATTATAAGAAAGAAAATAAACAAGGAGGATAAAACATCTGTTCAATAAAAACTATACTTCTTTAAGCTCTACAGCTTGAAACTTGACTTAAAATGGACTCGTCACATTTGGGAAGTGAACAGCACTTAGACATCAACTAAAACTGCATACTTGGAATGTGGAAACCAAGATGCAGAGTTAGTGACAAACACAATTTGCTAGATTCTAGTCCATTACTGTCCAGTAGAAAAATAGTACAAGCCACATGATTTTACACATTCTGGTATCCACAATGAAAAATTAAATTAAAAAAGAAAACAGGTGATGTTAATTTCAGTAATATATTCAACTCAATGTATTTAAAATGCTATTTCATCTTGAAATTAGTATAAAACATTACAAATTAAATATTTTATATTCTTACCAACACTGTCTTCAAAACTCAGTTTGGTTTTTCATATGGTCAGTATATCTGATCTTGAACTAGTGTTGTAAGTGCTTAATAATCACATGTGGTTAGGTGCCCTTGTGTTGAAGCAGCTCTACGTTTCTGGATTGACCTTTTTAAACTCACTTTATGCCCACTACACACTGTGAAGTCATGCTTCATTTACAAATTATTTTCTCCCACTTACCAAATACAGATATATTCTATTCTCAAGAAAAATAAAAATCATTTATCTTACATGTTATTTTACATTTAAAAAATGTTTCAGGGATTCATACAGGTAGCATTGCTTTTCTATACACCATTCTTACCTCTTAATATGTTTTAACATTTTACCATTTGAAAAGGTTTGTGAATCTTATAATCTCTTCACTTGGAATTCAACTGAAGATATGCTGCAGAGATACAAAGTATTTGCTTTACTTTAAAAGGTACTGCTGTGACTATTTAATTTTCAAAGACAACTGTCAGAAAGAAAGAATTTTGAGTCAGAATGGCTTGTGTTGATTTTAGATGGTATTTTCTAAGAAGTGAGAGTGCAGTCATTTTCCAAAAAAACAGCCCAATAGTGTGATGATATATATTAGGATGCTAAAAGCACATGGACAGCTTAGTAAAACCAGAGACCATGATGTTAAACAAAACAAGTTAAACTTAGAAAGTCAAGGATCCTATGTTTTCTCTCATATGTGGAAGTTAGAGAGGTAAAATGAAAAGAAAGGTGGACACAGATCTCATAAAAATCAAAAGGAGATCAGTAGAGGAAAGGGACCAAAGGGTGAGAGGTGCCAAGGAGGCAGGGAAGTACTAGATAGTGATATTGCTATATTGTGTGCATGTATGAATATGAATATGTAACAAAAAATCCTATCATTATATACAACCACAAAGCACCAATTAAAAAAGTGAGAAAAACATGAATTATTCTGTTATAGAAAAAATAAAGCTTTTGAGATATCAGGATTTTTTCTCATACATTTGTTTGGGGAATTAAATAATACATATTAACTTGAATTCTTGTACGAAGATGTCCTGAGTATAGCAGACATTCACTACATATCTATTAAAATAAAAGGAACTAGGGGAGATATAGCTTTGGGATAGAGTGTTTTTCTAGCATGTAGTAGAACTGGAGTTCCATCCCCAGGACCAAAAACAAAAACAAAAGAAACTAAGCAACTATGTGATGAAAAACTAAAAGCTATTAGACACTCTATTTCCTTAGGGTTTGGCTGCACTTGGAGTCTTCCTGTTGGGTGTGCTGATGGCCACCATCTTGCTGCAGGAACAGGAGAGAGCCAGGTTCTCCCCAACTCCTTGAGTCCTGAAGAGTGGGAATGGATGGGGCTGGCTGCAGCAGGTTGGAAGTTTAGAGGACAGTGTTAGGGCATCTTGCTGTTGATTCACCCAGCCAGCCATGCCAGCACCCACCAGGTTCCTGGGGCCCACTCAGGCTGGCACTTGCTGGGCCCTGGCACCAGCCTAGTCCTTAGTCTGCAACCACTGACCCATGATCCTGCCAGGTCCAGCATCAGTCCAGGACCCAAAAGGGACCTCCAACTCCTCAATCCCTAGGTTCCCAACTCCTCCCTTACCACCAACATGGCTCAGCACATATGGCTAGACTGCAGCACTTACTACCTGCTCCAGAACAGCCCAATACAGAACAGCTCTCTAAGATGGGTGCACAGGTCCCAGCACACAGTCCTCAGGATCACCTGGGAGAGAAGTGCCTGACTTCTTAACAGGAGCTATTTGGTTTAAAGCTGCATAGTGTTTGCATTGGGTGCTGTTAATGTTGATCTCCCCCTTAAAAGGTAAGGTACTAGAAACCATCAAGGATGCTATAAGTATACAAGGTAGAAATTGTACTACCTCAGATCCACAGTGCTAAATGGGAAGACATGTGGACAACATGAAAAAACAAGGGAACAAAGTATCCCAAACAAACCAAGATTCTCCAAAGATAGAATCCATTGACAACACAGTAGAAGAAATGTCAGAGGAGTTTAGAATGTACTTAGTTAAAATGATCCATGACATAAAGGGTAATATAAGTAGTGAAATAGTAGATAAATTTCAGGAGGTGAAAGATCACTTCAATAAAGAGATAGAGATTATGAACAGAAATCCTCAAAATGAAAGAATCAATAAACCAAATTTAAAAATCATTAGAAAACATCACAAACAAACTAGACCACTTGGAAGACAGAACTTAAGGCAATGAAGACAAAATACATAATCTTGAAAATAAAGTTGACCACACAGAGAAGATGGTAAGAAATCATGAACAGAACTTCCAAGAATTATGGGATAACATGAAAAGACTAAATTTGAGATTTATCTGGATAGAGGAAGGCACAAGGATATAAACCAAAGGAAAGCAAAATTTTTTCAATGAAATAATATCAGCAAATTTCCCAAACCTGAAGAATAAAATGAAAAATCAAATACAAGAGGCTTGTACATTTGGATTCCAAATGTACAAAATTACAACAGATCCACACCAAGTCACATTATAATGAAAATGTGTAGCATACAGAATAAGGATAGAATTTTAGAGGCTGCAAGAGAAAA
The DNA here is from genome assembly GCA_004024805.1 of Geosciurus inauris. Taxonomy (NCBI): domain Eukaryota; kingdom Metazoa; phylum Chordata; class Mammalia; order Rodentia; family Sciuridae; genus Geosciurus; species Geosciurus inauris. The sequence continues at coordinate 22,984 of PVHX01016484.1, read as the reverse complement.
GTATGAGATTACATATAGGGGAAAAACATTTCAGATCTCAGCTGATTTCCCAACCTAGGCCCTCAAAGCCAGGAGGTTCTGCAACAACATATACCAAGCTCTAAAATAAGATGGATGCCAACCAAGAATTTTATATCCAGCAAAATTAAGCTTCAGATTTGATGACATAAAAACCTTCCATGCTAAACAAAAATTAAAATAATTCACAACTAGAAAGCCTGCACTACAGAATATTCTCAGCAAAATATTTCACGAGGAGGAAATGAAAAAAAAAAAAAAAAGAAAACCAGCAAAGGAATAAACTATACTAATACACTAAAGGAAAAGACAATCAAAGGAGAAACTAAGTCAAATTAAAAAGCAGAAATAAACCAAAATAAACTGAAATACAAATTATATCTCAATAATAACCCTGAATGTCAATTGCCTAAATTCATCAATCAAAAGACACAGACTGACAGATTGGATTAAAAAATAAGGCCCAGCAATATGCAGTCTCCAAGGGACGCACCTCATAGACAAAGACATCCATGATGGTAAAGCATGTGAAAAAACAAATTACTCACATGAACCATGTAAACAAGCAGGGATTTCCATCCTTATATCAGATAAAGTGAACTTTAAGCCAAAGAAGGCCATTTCATACTGCTTAAGGGAATTAAACTTCAACAAGACATAAAAATCATAAATATTTATACATCAAACAATAAAGTATCTATGTATATCAAAAGAAAAACCCTTCTTTCGAGAATCAGACAGACCACAACACAATAATACTGGGTGACATTAGCAAACCTCTTTCACTACTGAATAGATCTTCCAAACAAAAACTAAACAAAGAAACCACAGAACTAAATAATACAATCAATAATTAGGACTTAATGGACATATGCAGAATATTTCATCCATCAATGAGTGAATACATTTTCTTCTCAGCAACACAAAGACACTTCTCTAAAATAGACCATATCTTATGCCACAGTGTAACTCTTAGCAAATATGAAAACATGTAGTATTCTGCATTCTATTCTATCAGATCATAACAGAATGTAACTAGAAATCAACAATAAAATAAACAATAGAAGCTACACAAACACCTGGAGACTAAATAATACACTACTGAATGACAAATAGATAGCAGAAGAAATCAGGGATGAAATAAAAAAAAAATACTTGGGTAAATGAGAACATCAATTCAACATATTATAAATCTCTGAGACACTATGAAGACAGTGCAAGGAAAGTTCACTGCATTGAGCTCATTCATTAAAAAAAATAGAAAATCAACAAATAAATGCCCTAACATCACACCTCAAAACCCTAGATAAAGAACAAATTAACACCAAAAGGAGTAAAGACAGGAAATATTTAAAATCAGAGCTGAAATCAATGAAATTGAAACAAAAATAAACAATTCAAAAACTTGACAAAACGGTTGGTTCTTTAAAAAAATAAATAAAATGGATAAGCCTTTAGCCATGATAACAAAGAAAGAGAAGGAGAAGACTCAAATTACTAAAATTTGTGATAAAAAAGTAAATATCACAATAGACACTATTGAAATACAGAAGATAATTAGAAACCGTTTTGAAAATTTGTACTCCAATAAAATTGAAAATCTCAAAGACATCTAAAAATTTCTAGAGACACATGACCTACCCAAACTGAATAAGGAGGACATACACAATTTAAACAGATCATTTTCAAGCACTGAAATAGGAAACATCATCAAAACCTTACTAATCAAGAAAAATCCAGGACCAGATGGATTCTCAGCTGAGTGGTACAAGACCTTCAAAAAAGAATTAACATCAATATTCCTCAAATATTTCCATAAAATAGAAAATGAGGGAAGCCTTCCAAACTCACTTTATGAGACTAATACAAAACCAGACAAAGACACATCAAGGAAAGAAAACTTCAAACCAATATCCCTGATGAACATATATTCAAAAATCCTCAATAAAATTCTGAAAAATCACATGCAAAAACATTTAAAAGATAGTGCACCATGATGAAGTAGGGTTCAACCCAGGAATGCAAGTTTGGCTCAACATAAAAAAATCAATAAAGGTAATGCATCACATCAATAGACTTAAAGACAAGAATCATATGATCATCTTAGTAGATTCAGAAGAAGCATTTGACTACATACAGCACCTTTTTATGTCCAAAACTCTAGAAAAACTAGGGATAGTAGAAAAATACCTCAACATTGTAAAAACTGTCTATACTAAACCCTAGGGCAACATCATTCTAAATGGAGGAAAATTGAAAGCATTCTCTCTCAAAACTGGAACAAGAAAAGGACGCCCTTTAGCACCACTTCTATTCAACATAGTCCAAGAAACTCTAGCCAGAGCAATTAGATAAAAGAAATTGAAGGGATACAAATAGTAATAGAACTACGCAAACTATCACTATTTGCCAATTACATGATTCTATATTCAGAAGATTCAAAAAATTCCACCAGAAAACTTCTAGAACTAATAGATAAATTCAGAAAAGTAGCAGTATATAAAATCAACACCCATAAGTCAACTGCATTTTTATACTTTAGGGAGGAAACTTCAACAAGAGAAATTAGGAAAACCACTACATTCAGGGAATTAAAACAAAAACTAAACAAAGAAACTACAGAACTAAATAATACTATCAATAATTTGGGCCTAATGGACATATACAGAATAGTTCATCCATCAAAGAATAAAATAGCCTCAAAAAAAAAATACTTGGGACTCAATCTAATAGAAGAGGTGAAAGACCTCTACAATGAAAACTACAGAACACTAAAGAAAAAAATTGAAGAAGCCCTTAGAAGATGGAAAGATCTCCCATGTTCTAAGACAGGCAGAATTAATATTATCAAAATGTCCATACTACCAAAAGCATTATGTTGATTTAATGCAATTCTTATTAAAATCCCAATGACATTCTTCATAGAAACAGAAAAAGTAATCATGAAACTCATTTGGAAAAATAAGAGACCCAGAATAGCCAAAGCAATTCTTAGCAAGAAAACTGAAACAGGAGGCATCACAATACCAGAACTTAAATTAGACTACAGAGCCATAGTAACAAAAATGACATGGTATTGGCACCAAAACAGACACATAAGCCAATGGTACAGAATAGAAGACACAGAGAAAAACCCACATAAATACAGTTATCTTATCCTAGACAAAGGTGCCAAAAACATACATTGGAGAAAAGATTGCCTCTTCAACAAATGGTGCTGGGTATAAGAGAATAAAATTATGGTATTTACAGGTAAATAGATGCTAAGCGAAGTAAGCCAATCCCCAAAAACCAAAGGTTGAATGTTCTCTCTGATACGTGGATGCTGATCCATAACATGGGAGAGGGCATGGGAAGAATGGAGAAACTTTGGTCAAAGGGGAGGGAAAGAAGGGGATGGGACATGGGGGCAGGAAAGATGGTGGAATGTGATGGACAACAATGCCCTAGGTTCATGTATGACTGCACATATGATGTAACTCTATATTGTGTACAACCAGAGAAGTGAAAAGTTGTGCTCCATTTGTGTACAATGAATCAAAATTCATTCTGCTGTCATGTAAACCTAATTAGAATAAATTTTTTAAAAAAATAAATGATGCTGGGAAAACTGGAAATTTATTTGTAACAAAATTAAATTAAACACCTATCTCTCACCCTGCACCAAACTTAACTCAAAATGGGTCAAGGACTTAGACACTAGAACAGAGACCCTGCACCTAATAGAAGAAAAAGTAGGCCCAACTCTTCAACATGTCAGCTTAGGAACTGACTTCCTTAACAAGACTCCTAAAGCACAAGAAGTAAAACCAAGAATCAATCAATGGGATAGATTCAAGTTAAAAAAGCTTCTTCACAGCAAAGGAAATAAATCAATAATGTGAAGAGAGAACCTACAGAATGAGAGAAAATCTTTACCACATGCACCTCGGATAAAGCATTAATCTCCAGGATATATAAAGAACTCATAAAACTAAACACCAAAAAAACAAATACCCCATCAAATAAATGGGCTAAGGAACTGAACAGACACTTCAAGAAGAAGATAATCAATAAACATATGAGAAAATGTTTATCCTCTCTAGCAATTAGAGAAATGTAAATCAAAACTGCTCTAAGATTTCATCTTTCTCCAATCAGAGTGACAGTTATCAAGAATACAAGGAAGCCGGGTGCAGTGGCTCAAGCCTGTAATCCCAGCACTTAGGGAGGCTGAGACAGGAGAATTGCGAGTTCAAAGCCAGCCTCAGCAATGGCGAGGCGCTAAGCAACTCAGTGAGACCCTGTCTCTACATAAAACACAAAATAGGGCTGGGGATGTGGCTCAGTGGTCGAGTACTCCTGAATTCAATCTCCAGTACCAAAAAAAAAAAAAAGAATACAAGCAATAATAAATGTTGGCAAGAATGTATGGGAAAACGGTACATTCATACATTGCTGGTGGGACTGCAAACTGGTGCAACCACTATGGAAAGCAGTATGGAGATTCTTCAGAAAACTTGGAATGGAATCATCATTTGACCCAGCTAGCCCATTCCTTGGTTTATACCCATAAGGGCTTAAAATCAGCATACAGTGATGCAGCCACATCCATGTTTATAGCAGCCCAATTCATGATAGCCACACTATGGAACCAACCCAGATGCCCTTCAACAGATAAATGGATAAAGAAAATATGGTATATATACACAATGAATATTACTCAGCCATAAAGAAGAATAAAATTATGGAATTTGCAAGTAAATGGATGGAGCTGGAGAATATCAGGTTAATTGAAATAAGCCAAACCCCAAAACCAAAGGCCAAATGTTTTCTCTGATAAGTGGATTCTGGTCTATAATGGTTGTGGGGAGTGGGGGATAAAGAAACTTTGAATTGGATAGAGAAGATAAGGGGAGGGGGAAGGGGGTTTGATGGTGGTAAGGATGGTGGAATGAGATGGACATTATTACCCTGTATACAAGTATGATCACACTGTCAGTATGACTCTGCACCATGTACAGTCAGTGGAATGAGAAGTTGTGTTCCATTTGTGTACAATGTGTCAAAATGCATTCTATTTTCATGTATACTAATTACAGCATATTTAAAAAGTATAAATAAATTTTAAAAAATACAAGTAACTATAAATGTTGGCGAGGATGTGGGGAAAAAGGTACACACATAGGTTGCTGGTGGGGCTGCAAATTGGTGTAACCACTATGGAAAGCAGTATGAAGTTTCTTCAGAAAACCTGACCCAGTTATTTCACTCCTCATTTTATACCCAAAGGACTTAAAATCAGCATACACATCAATGTTTATAGCAGCTCAATTCACAATAGCCAAACTATGGAACCAACCTAGATGCCCTTCAACAGAAGAATGGATAAGGAAAAGTGATACATAAACATAATGGAATATTGCTCAGCCTTAAAGAATAATGAAATTATGGAATTTGAAGGTAAATGGATGAAGCTGGTGAATATCATGCTAAGCAAAATAAGCTAATCCAAAAAACCAAAGACCAGTGTTTTCTCTGGTTTGTGGATGCTAATTCACAATAAGTGGGCAGGAGGCTAGGGAAAAATAGAGGTATTGTGCATTAGGCAGGAGCAGTGAAGGGAAGGGAGGGGTTACAGGAGTAGGAAGGATAGTAGAATGAATTGGACATATTTACCCTGTGTACATATATGATTACACTACTGGTGTAATTCTACATCATGTACAAGCAGAAGAAGAGAAGTTATACTCCATTTATGTGTGATGTGTCAAAATGCATTCTACTATCATGTATAACTGATTAGAATTTTAAAAAGTTTTAAATGGTCCTAAAATCAATACAAGTGCAGTGAACATTAACATGACATTTAGTCATTTAATCAATTATATCTACCAAATGGCATTATCATTTCTCAGTTTTTATTTCACCATCTTGTCCAGAAGTACATCATGAAATTTCTCCATGAGAAATAATGGGCAGATTCTTGCTCAGAAACCTTATCACAGCTACCACAATTCTTTTCTTGTTTTTCTAAATAACAATTGCAATATAGAGACTGAATGATGCAGCAGAAACCAGAAACCAATTTTGGCCCAGTGCTATGTTCAGAAGTACACAAAATGGAAAAAGTACATAATTAAGAAAAAACCCATTTTCAATGAATATTATTTTCCAATCATCAACTTTCTTTGTGTTTTCATCACATTTATATAAAACATCTTTCTGAATGTGTTTTTTAAGGTTTGTCTTTTCCTCCATCGAGTGTGTGCTGCTTAATGCGGTCATGCTGTAACACATTGAAACTCAATAAAAGTACATTTTAGAATGGCTTAGTGAGATTATAGGCAATTGAACTTTACAAGCTTCGTTTTATTTTAATGCAAATTACTCTTCATTTTAAAATGCATATTTTTCACCTTATTAAGCATATGATTCATTTGAAAAAAACTGTTCAAACTAAGTAAGGTTAGGTATAAATCAAATGTGTTTTTTACTTAAAAAAGAACAAATAGTTTTTTGTATAGAAGTTTCTGGATGTAACTTAATAAACTTTAACATAAGGAGCCACTTTAGGATATGATTGTTATTCTCTAATTCTTTGCATGGCTGGCTCTTTCTCAACCTTCAGGTCTTGAGTTAGTGATAAATGAACATTCTATCAAAGTAGGCCTCCTCATTACACTCAACCATACAGTCATATTTATTTTCGTGACAGCATTTGTGTAAGTTGTTATTATACCATCTCTTGCTACTACAATACATACTCAGGATATTGGGAAATTCTTCACTTTTGAGAATTAAGAACCTAGGACAATGGCTTTACACTGTCATTTGTCAATGAATCAACTATGAGACAGAAATTGCCTTTCAAGAAATTTCTTCAAGAAACTCTCAGAAACGCTAAGTATTATATTCAGAATTGTTTTCATTTTACCTAACAATTTAAGTCTCCAAAGAATGCTTTTAGTAGGTTTCCATGTTGTTGTTAGCCATTACACATTGATATTCAAATGCATATATTTCCCAAATAATAAGTTGAGTATACTTAAAAATATTAAATAATCATTTTATGGATAAATTTTAAGTTTTTAAATCATTAAAGATGTAAAGTATCCCATAAGAAAAATAATCATTTTTATTAGAGTGCATCTTAGTGATCTACAAATTTTATTTAATTGAACGTTTTCCTTTTTGAGTGAATTTTAAATAAAGAATGTATGTATTTCCATTTCTAAGCAAGTCTTTATCAATATATTTAGTTTTATAGAAATTAAAAAAAATGCATGGAGATGGTATATCATGGTCGAGTCAATATAAATAGAAACCAGCCAGGCACAGTGGCACAAGCCTGTAATCCTAGCACTTTGTGAGTTCAAAATCAGCCTCAGCAACGGCGAGGTGCTAAGCAACTCAGTAAGACCCTGTCTCTACATAAAACACAAAAAATAGGGCTGGGGATGTGGCTCAGTGGTAGAGTACCCCAGAGCTCAATCCCTGGTACCAAAAACATATATATATATGTATATATATACATATATATATATACATATATATATATGTATATATATGTGTGTGTGTTTCTGTGTGTGTGTGTATATGTAAACAGAAACCAGAATCTGCCCTCTAGGTAAAATGACATGTACAGTTCATCTTAAATTAAGATGACTGAAATGTTTATCTATTTTAATGCTTACTTTTAATGGAAAAATATTAATTGTATATATTTGTATGGTATAATATGTTTTAACGTATATATATATATTGTGGGATGATTATATCAAGCTAATTAAAAAAGCATCCCAGGATGCTTTATAATTTTTTATAGCGAGAACATTGAAACTCTCTTAGCAATTCTTAAATACACCTAATTATTAACTTTTGCCATCATGCTGTGTGGTAGATTTCTAAAACTTTTTACTTCTAGCTGAAATCTTGAACTCTTTAGTCACTATCTATCCATTCCCTCCTCCACACACAGCCTCTGATAATCACCTTTTACTCTCTACTTCTATGACTTCAACTATTTAAGGTCATAACTCTTTTTATAATTTAGTGTGTGTGTATATATATATTTTTTTTGCATTTTTTTAATTTTTATTTTTTATTTTTCTCAAAAGTTGAATTTTAATACATAACAGAAAAAAACAAATTTTCAGAAGCTGTACACACTATTCACTGAAAACATTTGTTGAGGCAAATAGAAAAAAAATTGTTACAATCATAATTTTTCTAACTTGGCACAAAATTATAAGCAGATTACATTCTTCATATTAAACATCTTTATATGCACTTTCAATGAACAGTATATATATATATATATATTTATATATATTTTTTATCAACTATCTTTACTATACCTATTCCCCTTTCCTGCCCCCTGCCTCCCCCATGTCACATCCAGTATTTCTCTATTTCTCTTATGTTTCCCATTCCCACCTCCCTTATTCATCAGCATCCACTAATCAGAGAGACCATTTGGCATTTGGTTTTTTGGGATTGGCTTACTTCACTTAGCATATATATTTTTAGTCTTTGTTATCTATTTAAGAACAAAGGCAAGATCTATATATTAAAATTAACAGCTGTAATTCCCCTCAGCAGCACAGTACCAAGTACAATGTAAACATTCTGTAAATTATTTCAAGTGTATGGATATAGAATTAGGTTAAAAAAATGCATGTTTTCATTAAATTCTTTTAATAAACCTATAATAAACCATGTTTTAAGAAGAGTAAACAAAATCAAACTTTGGAGATCATATTACTATTAATAATCTAACCCTTCTGAAAAGATTACAATAAAAAAATACAAATTAACTTTCTACATAAGTTTGTTTTGTTGTGTTTCAAAGACCTAAGTTTGCATTGTTAAACCTGGCAAGCCACATAACCAATGAATAGGTAGAAGATAAAGTTTGTTATTAACATATATCCTTTCCTAGAAAAACAAATGATTAACAATTTTGTGTTAGTAGATTTATCATCCTATGTGAACTAGATATAATAGCAAGCTGTCATCCATGTCTATTCCATGCAGGGCAATCTGTCAGATGTAAGAGATGTCCAAAATTCAAAGAAACCAATTTTTTCACGTATCAGAGTCTACCATCTATCTGATATAACAAAAAAATAAAATAAAATAAAAGATGCAAGGATAAAATTAACTAAATACACATGAAGAATCTTTTTGGATAGACTGTCAATGGAGAGAAGGAAATTATAAACTGGAAAAAAAATGATTACCAGGAACATGTAGATATTATTTTGGTATGAAATTTTATGCAACAATAGCTTTGCATAGGTGTGTAATGAGCTGAAGATCAAACACAAAAGGTGAAGATGTTATTTGTATTAGGATAACAGAGAGCCCTAAAGGCACTACCTTGGAATCTGAGATTCAAGTTCATAGCAGATGGGCACCACACTAAATTATTGATCACAAATCTTAATGGTAATACATTTTGCCAGCCAACAATCATCCATAGTCCACATCAGCCACTTCTAACTTCTAGTTAACTATGATGAAATCTACATGTTTCTGAGATTTATCTGATTGACCTACTTCACAAGAAAATGTCAAAATCATCAGAATGGAATTTACTCCAATCCACACTTAACTTTTCCTCACTTTCCAACTGTGCAATGGAAGATGTAGTGGGTTATATACTGTCCCCCCAAAATTCATGTAAGTCTGCAAACTTCTGCAATCCAATAAAATGTGATTTCTGCTTTCCAACAAAACCATAAAAATGTTATTTTTTCCCTAAGTCTCCAGGAAAAAGCCAACCTTGCCAATGGTTTGATTTCAGACTTCTGGCTCCTGAACTATGAGAGAATAAATTTCTCCTTTTGAATCAGTCAATTTATGGCAATTTGTTATGAAAGCCCTAGGAAACTACTGCAGAAGATGAGCCTCAGCAAATATCAAAGACCAAGACTTCCATAATCTGGCTGCTATGCTGTATTAGCTAAATCCTTGCCTTTTGAATTGGGGGCGGGGGAGCTCCAAACACTCCTATTTATGTTATTTCTTGTATCTCTACTGATTTCCTTTCTAGTCATAGACCAGACTAATAATTTATATGTTTAATGCTATATATATTCACACACACACACACACACACACACAATTATGGCATAATAGATAAGTACTTATGTCATCCACATTAGATGGAAGGATCATTCTCATAGCGTTAAGAGGTAAACCACCCGGCAAATTTAGAACCTCACTGAACAGGTACAATATTGAATATTCTGGTGACAGAAAAGATTCTTCTGATTTTCATTTATATTTTAATTCAGTTGAGCTACATTAGAAGTTATCAAATGAACCTCAGCTTCTAAGTAAAATATTTTCAGATATAGCATTAGTATCTAGAGAAAAATTCAGTGTCATAAAACATGATGCACTTTACATGGTATTTTCCAGCTCTGCCATATATTTGATACTCATTTAATCTTGAAATTTCCCTTGATTAATTGTAGCCTACAGTAACATTCTCTCTTTTTTCTGACTATCTATACCAAGTGTTGGTATATGTGTGGGTAGGCAGGAAATATTAAAGTACCCTTCAAGAATACTGAAGTAAAGCCAATAAATATAGCATGTGAAATTAAATCAAAATGTCAACCAAAACCTAACCAAAACATTTTTTTGAAAAATAAACTAAAAACAAAATCTCAAAACAATAAAACTTGGTTGAAATGCTAGTATTAATAATGTAATAAAAGGAAAAAGAATATGTAAGTCCTTAATGTGTTCCAGGCTTTATTCAAAGTTCTTTAATACATATTCACTCTTTTAATCATTATAGTACTGAGAGGTAGACACTGTTATTATGTCTTCATAGATGTGACAACAGTAATAGAGTGGTTAAGCAACTTAACCAAGAAACCTTAGTGGTTAAGTGTTAAAACCTGGATTAGAATACAGCCAGTCTGGTATTCTAAACTATTAAGGAATGTTAGACGCGACCGCTCATTCCAGGAAGCCTATGAAAAAGAATAGCTGAATGAGTAGCACAGGCAGTTCTAGTAAATGCAGACAAAGGGAAGGCAGTGATAATACAAGAAGACCTTGTATATCCAGGAGACGGTTTACATCACTAATATGGAAAGGGATGCATCTAGCTCTGATGGACTGATATCATCAAACATTAAATTTCATGAGTTTTCTCATCTTGTTCTAATCCCATGCCCACCAAACAAGATTCTGATTTTAATTTGGCATCCAATGTCATATGCATACAGAAGATGTGCTGTTTAGAAGAATCATATATATAGTCTGTTAATAGGTTTATTTCTCATTGTAAATGAAAAAACTGGAATCTGGTTTCAGGTATTAGTCGTGTGTAAGATTCATTAAAGTACAGAAGCCTTCTAAGCTTGATAAATAAACACTGACAGAATGATAAAATCATGTTTCTGCTATACATAATGGAGGCTTAGACTGGCATGGATATCAAAGGTAATGTTTGTCTAGGAGGTCTCTATTTTGGAGAACTCAAGCATCTCCTGTTAGCAATGTCTTCTCTTGATAGGTGCCATGCCCGCCTTCCACAGCACTCTAGTCTAATCACAGAATTGAGAGATTAAAATGTTCAGAGTTTGAAGAGGTTTTAGAGATTTCCTAGTTGCTATCTGATGCTTGAATGCCCTCCTAAATATCACTACAGTTTCTCAATCAATGCTTGAAAAACTCTGGAGGTTTTCCATTATCTCCCAAGGATACTCTTCCCATATGACGAAAATGATCCATTTGATCCAGATCTGCCTCCTTGAAGCTGGCAAATATACTCAGGGACTGCCAAGCAAGCCCTATTATTCTTGCATGTGATAAACTTGCGAGAAAATTCTCATATCCTTGTATGTCTGGCCTTCCCGAAGCTAAGTATCTCTCACTTCTTCAAACATTCTTCAATGACCAAAGTTTCCAACTTGGTTTATTTTAAACTTGATCCATTTTAAGCAATCACTGCTTAGAGTATATCACCTGTGTGTTTAGTAAAATTAGTTCTACTGTGACCTGACCAGCAGATGCTTACCTTGATGATCTGTTTCTATTCACGGGCTAAAACTGCATCAGCATTGAGAACACACAATGGAAGTGCACTGAAAAACCTATTTCTTTTTTCCCAAAAGGTATTTCCAGACCTCATGTGCCTTTAGTTATTTTCACTTTAGAAGTTAAGCAGATGTACCCTTAAAAAAGGATATGGGTTTGGGGGCTTAAAAGGGACCAATAAACCAGGCACAATGGTGCACACTTGTGATCCCAGTGACTCGGGTGGCTGAGGCAGGAAGATCCCAAGTTCAAGGCCAGCTTCAACAACTTAGTGAGCCACTGCCTGCCTCAAAATAAAAAAATAAAAAGGACTCAGTGCAAAACTAAGTGGTAGAGTTCACCTGATTCAATCCCCAGTACCAAAGAGAAAAATAAATAAACAAACAACCCCTCTTATCAAGAGCATAGGACCAATTGAGAGAAACATGTAGAACAAGCAGTTAGGGATCAAAATATCAGCTTTATTACTGATAAAAGCTGAAGAGGAGGACTTGGTGCATTCTCCTATCAGCAATGGCTTTAACACAGAATCCCAGAAATGCAATTTTCCACTGAAGGAACAACCTCAGGCCTCCCCATTTAGGGCACAAATAAGCAAGCTAAATTGTGTGCTTCCTACAGTCAGCCGTCATACAAAATGAGGAGAGGCATGCAAGACTGATCCACGCAAACCTCATTCTCCTCCATCTCCAATCAGAGCATGAGGTTTAGGAAAGTCAGGGAGAATCAAGAAAAATCTTGGCTTAGAGAAATCAGAATAGGAACACCATCCACATCCCCAGTGTACTTTATGAACACTTGAATTTTAAGCATTTTGACTCTATTCAAACAGGGCCATGGCTATAGGGGTTAAGGTGAGAATGCTTACAGACCCATTGTCTCAGTCCATGCAGGACTGAATCCCACATTAATAGAATCCCACAGTGCAGGTGCCTGAAACAACAAGGATTTCTCTCTTATGGTTTTGGAGGCTGGGAAGTCCACAGTGAAGATGCCCCAGATTCAGTGGCTGATGAGGGATCACTACCTGGTTTCTGACAGTCACCAACTTCTGGTATTTTTCACATGGTGGCGAGAGAGATCTCTCTTGTGTCTCTTCCTAAAAGGACACTATTCCCATTTATGAGGACTGCACTGTCATATCCTAATTACCTCCTAAATGTGTACCTCCAGACACTAAAACATGAGGCATTAGGGCTTTAACATGTGAATTTGGGGAGACACAAACATTCCATGTATAGTAGCCATCATTCTCCACACAATCTCAGGTTTTTACATGGTCTTTCTAGGAGGAAAAAAAACAACTTACATGGCAGCTCAGAATCTCAAGAGGAAAGAGGCAGGAACCTCTAGAACTCTGAAAGGATAAATCTGGAACTAACTTTTATCAGTTCCACCACATACTACAGGTAACTCAGTCCCAGTCCAATTCACCTCAACCATAGGGGACACAGATCCCACATTTTAATGAGAGGAATACCACAGAATGTTCCGTTATCTTTAACCTGCCACAGTCTACCTCTGGTTACAAATTGCATTTCCCCCGCATTTGCAAAACACATTCATTTCTACCAAGAACCCCAAAGCCTTATCTCATAGCATCAACAGTTCTAAGGTCTCATTACCAAAATCAGGACCAGGTATAAAAATAAGTCTTCCCTAGTATCTCCTGGCTTGTTTCCCCCAAATCAAAGACCAGTGAGCTGAGTGACAAGTTCCCTTCTGGTCACATACTTAGCAGATAGTCATGATACAAAAACAGGAGAAACAAAGTAAATTCCAATGTCTGTGTTCCCAAATATTTTCTTTCTACTTATTCTTGCTGGTGCTTTTAAAGCCAGGCAGAGTCAGTCATGGTTTATAGTAAGTTGCAGCCTGAGCTCTCTGTCACAGAATGAGTATAGTGCCATTAATGCCTCAGAAACTAAATTGTCAAGGTCATGCTTATTCCTCAAAGATCATAGCACTGGCCCAGTTTTAGAAAGCATATTGTCTCTTATTTGTAACAATTACCTTTGGAAAGCATTGTACCCAAAATGAGTACTTAGTCCTTTTTTAGCATAACAGACTCATTGGTACCAAATACAGAAAAAATTCATTTTTGATTTTGGCCTCTCCTGCTTTCTGGTCCACTTATATGAATTATCCGGAATTTAAAATGAACTGTTTATCAGAGCTTAGAAGAAAAACAAATACCCCTAGCACCTATAGCTGAAGCTGTTACTTTCTCATCTTCTAAAATCCCAGAATAAATGAGCAAATCATTTCTGAAAACTTTATAATATTTTGAACTGTTCAATATGTACATATGTTCAGCATTGTTTCCCACTGCTCATCTTACAGACTACGGTTTTGTGGATTTTTTCCCCTCTTACTAAAGGAAAAAAAATAGCACATTTTTGGGGATGTGTGGTCTCTGATCAGACTCCAGGCCCAGATGGAAAGGACAAGGGGAAAAGATCACTGCAGTGCAAGCTTACCTATCTGAAGATGCAGTAGTCTGGGGAAGTAGCTAAAACTGGAAGTAGCATAATTTCACATTTTTAGCTCATTTAGAGTGCCCTGGCTTTACTAGCCAGGGGTGGTTGCAACTGAAGGCTCCATCAGTTGGCTTTATGCACAGATCTTAGTGGGATGGTAATTACCCCATTGTCTGCTCCCTGACCTTTGCCCACCTGCACTCTTCTTGCCTGCCTTTCTCATCCAGGGAGAATTGTTAGGTTTATTCTGGGGTGCTTTTCTAGGGACTTTTCTTTCACACACTATAAATTATGTATGTTTGATCTTGCCCTCAATCTGAGCCCTCTTGCTTCGCATATTGAAGAATTCCTCAAAGTTTCTCACATGTGGCTGGTGCCCTACATTACAGTCCATCAGTGACATCAAGTTTTCTCTTTTAATATATTCCTCTAGTTATTTGACTAAGGATTTCAAAGTAAGGAAAATGTATTATTTGGATTTAGACTTTCATTTAAAACAAGATCTGTAATTTTTTGGAAAATATAAGTTATCTTTAACATCTCTGTGCTTTAGCATTCTTTGTGGGATGTTTGTTATTTGTTTATTTAGAAACAGGGCTCTAAGTTACCCAGACTGTCTTCGAACTTGCAATCTTCCTTCCTCATCCTCCCTAGTTGCTGGGACTACAGGTGTGCACCACCATGTCCACTCTTAATTTTCCACTTATCAATGATACTCCTGGAATATACAATGTCTCCACAAGAGAGAGAACTAAAACTAATCGTTATGCTTTCCCATGATGGACTATTCATATAATGTCACTTAGTTACCGGCCCTGTTTATCCTGAGTCATCTCTTTGGTAGAAAAATTTTTTAATCTGTTTATTCTATTTCATATTTAAGAAGAGACGGAAAAAGAAGGGGTCTCCAGGGAAAACGATATGGGGTCTCTCTGGACGGTGGTAATTTGCAGAGTCACTCACCCAGACCCTGGGGTGTAGGTAAAAATCTGCTCTGCCCCAGTGAGACGCAGAAACACCCGGAGTGAGAAGCAGGAATATCGGGGTGAGGAGCAGAAAACACCGTTTATTCCAGAAAGTATAGAAGCTTAAATACACTCTTGGACCAATCAGGTCCAAAGGTCACAAACAAAGGGGTGCATTCTGGCAAGAGGACAGTCTAATAGCATAGAATGGGGAAAGATGGTAGGGAGGGGTTGAAGGTATTGGAGAGTGCTCCTATATTTAAGTAAGCCTCTTTTCATTTAGAAATTTGGTCTTTTTTATGATGTCATTTTTAGAAATAGAGCATGATGCCTCCCATGTTCTCCCTCTATTCTAATTTGCTCATATAGCATGATATCATTACTTTAAGAAATTATTCAGTTAAATCAGTTTCATCAAATGCTCATAATATTAGTTCTCATCTCATTAGCTTACAGTATTTTTACTGAAATATCATTTTGAGGGTTGTCTAGTACAGTCTTTAACAACATTTTTCTCAAACCAAAAATCTGCCTTTTTCCGATTTATACATCTCCAGCCTCTGCTGCTGCTCTGGCTCTCACAAACTCAGGTAATAGGTCAATCGTACCTTTCCATTCATTTTCTTATCACTCATTATATGTAGATCCAAGATGCTCTCTGAGAAATAAGTATATTTGATGTTGAGTGGCTTATCTTCAAGAAGAATGCAATTGACAGTCCGAAGAGAAGCTTTCAGAGCAAGACTTACACATGAGGAAACAAAGTTTGGAGAAGTCAGGACTTCTTAACACATCAGCTCAGAGCCATCCATTAAAGGCATTAGCTCTGCCAAATTTTAAGCTTCTTCAGAATGGAAACCATGGCATCGTTCATGAGGTCCATAACAAATTACCAAGCCTAAAGTAGGCATCTAATTCTTATAAATAAATTGATATAACATTTCCATAAAAGAAAATCCCAGTTTATAGTTTTGTATTATATACATCTAATTTAATTCAAAAAAAAACCTTATTTTTGAACTCTATTGTGCTAACAATCATTAGTGCTACTAAATTCTGTAAACCTGAGTTACTTGATAAAGAGATCAACAGAGTTACATCTTTCTCAAATAATATCATATGAGAAAAATGTTTTCTCAGACTCTTCTTAAAACAAGGAAAATGATACTCCAGAATATATTCACCTCCCCATTTTGTTTCTGATACCAAGAAGAACCGGGAGATGAAAGCAAAGAGATAGAAAGAGAAGAAAGTGCCATTCCTGGTCTTCTTACACAACAATTTTTTCCTTTTATTCCCCCCAAGAATTAGTAAGGTATAATTGGCAGATAACACTCATTTATATTCAAAGAATACAATGTGATAATTTATGTGTACACTAAGAAATGATTACCACAATTATTTCACTTCAGTTTCTATTTTTTAAACAAAATCTATCTTTACAACTCCAGAATACTCACATCTGCTAAGAAATGAGCTATAGCTAACAATTTTTTCTGATTATCCAGTCTTTGCATTAGATTCTGAAAACTGATGACACCTCTAGATTTCTTTATCTACTTTATCTACTTATGTGTTTGGGCTGCTAATCTGTCTTGTTATATAACTGTGCCTTACCCTAACACGACCTACACAACTCACATGCACATGAATATTCTAACTTTGTTATCTCTGTCCATATTTTTGCTTGCTTTGCACTGTATTCTATGGAAGTAACTATCCAGTTTTCTTATTCCAGTATTCACTAGGCAGCATATATCCTGTGGACAGATGGGCTAAGTTAAGGCTCTGCCACATAATGTTGAGGAGCCAGCCACTCACTTATCTACAGGTAAATATAATGTCAACCTTATTATTTTTTCTAGAATATGGTGAGAAAGATTCTTACTAAAAATTTTTCAGAAATCATTTCTTCCTTTATACCTAGCTTCATTAAGCCATCTCTTTATCATTTCTACTCATATCTATACTAAATATAAAAATATGAAATTAAATTTTTTTAAAAAAAGATGACCTATATTTGACAACCACAGGAGAAAAGTAAAGCTACATTGTCAATGGCAAAAGTGGTTAAAAAAAACAGTGAACCTTTTTATTTAGCATTTTAAAGTTGATTAGATCCTGGTCTCAATTATAAACACACTTTACATCATTACATTATAGCCTTAAGCATAAAAGTCAGCTCAGTGAAAGCATATGTTTTGGCTTGATTTAATGTCTAAATCAAGTTTAACTCAAAATGCTTTCACTATACTCTCCATTTCTTTCAAAATAAAACACAGCACAGGAATTTAAGAACTGAAGAAATGTCTATTAACATTTCAAATGTGACTTTTCTATCATATACCATTCTCCCAAAGTCTATGGCTACAAAGTTAGGAGCTAAACCTCAATATTGGGATGAATAGTATGTTGGGTAAAGGACCCTATGAAGCTGAATGGTGGGATTCTCAAAAATGAGAAAGCTAAGCATAGTCCCCTGAATCTATTCTAAAGAGAAGAAAAATCTGATGAAAAATACTGGGGAACTATTTCACTCCCTGATTAAAACAGAAATATCTGAAAGAGATCCTTAGGATGCTTACCCCTTATCTTATGCTGGCCTTGGATTTGGTAAAGAGGAGGTGATGTTTAGAGCTACAGCAGACAACTTGCAACCATGGCAACAAAGACTAGTGCTTTGATGATGGCAGTACAGAAGGACATCTTGGAGCTCTTGAACCTACACTTTCAGGTTCCATTCTGCAGATTAATGAATGATCATTTTTAAAAATAACACTACAGTTTTTTCCTGGTATGCTACCACATGCACATCAGATTTCATAACTCATAAAAATAGGAAATAATATCTATTGGTCAAAATGTCAACTTGCCCCTCTTCCATGCAAATAAAGTTAATACACATAGGCACAGTACAGTGGTGCATACCTGTATTCCCAGCGGTTCTGAAGGCTGAGTCAGGAGGATTATGAGTTCAAACCCAGCCTTAGCAAACTTCGTGAAACTCTGAGCAACCTAGTAAGACCCTATCTCAAAACAAAATATAAAAAAGTGCTGTGTATGTGGCTCAGTGGTTAAGCACCCCTGGGTTCAATGCCTGATACCAAAAAAAAAAAAAAAAAAAAAGTTAATACTAAGTTTTAAAGATAAAAATCTTAAAAATAAACAAATAAATCTTTAATATGAAATAAGCACACATCCTCCCCCCCTGCCACCGCCACACACACACAGCTGTAATTTCAGGTACTTGGGAGGTGGAGAGAGGAGGATGGCAAGTTTGGAGGAAGCCTCAACAATTTAGTGAGACTCTAACTCAAAGTAAAATTTAGAAACAAGGGCTAAGAATGCAGCTCAGTTGTACAGCATCTCTGGGTTCAACCCCCAATACTGCAAAAGGAAGGAAAGAGAAAGAAAGAAAGGGGAGGGAGGGAGGAGGGTAGAAAAATAAGCACATATAAACTGCTTCATGACATCCTATGCAACAAGCCTGAAATTAAAGACGGTATCACACATACACTTTTCCTACACGTTTCTGTGTGTGCTGGTCAAGGAAGCCAACTCTTTTGAGAGTATATCAAAAAACAAAAGGCTAACTGATTAAAAGTAGTCCGAGTCATTTATCAAAGCTATCAGTTTTTATTCATCTTCATTATCAACATATATTCAGAGGGCCTTATATAACTAAAATTCCAAAAATACAAACAAATATGTATAAGGCATTAATTTCTGTAACCAAAGGTCCAAAAACCAAGTCACTCTTCAAGAAAAAAAATTAGAAAAAATAGTAAAATGTACAATGACTACCTATTTCCAAATTCTATTTAGAATATTCTGTGTACACTTCAGCTTCAGAAAAATGTGCTCCTACCACTTTCAGCTTTCAAAGATAAATGATAAAAATAACAAGAGTAGCTACTTATTTTTGAAAAAGGAGAAATGAATAAATGCCTAAATAAAGGAATGGCAGGTGCAACTATAAATCCCCTTCCTTTGTCAGCTTGAGTAGAAAAATGTAAGATATGATTCATGTTTTTTTGATATTGCTATTTGTATTCAGTGAACTAGGCTGATTCCACAAAAACTGCAATAACATGTCAATTTACATTGTCTTCCAAAGTGTAGATTTTATCATTTTCTCTGGTACAGCCCTCAAAATATTACTAAATTTAATATTATTGTGGGGAGAAAAGTTATAACAAAATTTCAATGGAATTTCTGTTAGCAGAAATAAAACTTAACTTATAGCCATACTCCATTAAGCTGTTTTAATTAAGAAATGCTTAGAAAAAAAATGAGATGTTAAATTCAGTCAAATATACATAGTGTCAAGGCGATGTTTAGAAATTTGATATCACTAGGGTTTCCAGACAAACCATAGGAGGCAAAATTTAGGAGAAATTTATATGGACCATTTATGTGAGGTTTACCTGGAATTCCAGTGTTATTAGGGATTCTATTATTTTTGTTTTGTTTTTTGAACACTGAACCCCACATAACAATTTTCCTAAAATTTTTACTTTTTCTACATTTCTCTGGCATTGTAAGTTACTATTTCATTGAAGTAGATAAGATTTAATAGTTAAATCATCAAATATTTATTCCAATCTTTAAACAATGGAGATTTAAAATATCTAGATATATAATACAGTTTTTAACCTTAAGCTGGTCCATCCCTATAACGGGGTAATAACTACTAGACTTTTTGCTTCCCTATCATGTTTCTCACTGAGGACACTTGTGAGAATAATAGTACCTGAGGGACCCTCAGTGTCGTGTTATAAACCCAAGTGTACACTGATTTGCAGCTATTCTGTTATCCACTTGTCAACTCTTTTGCTGCTATGACCAAAACACCTGAGAAGAACAATTTTAAGAAAGAAAACTTTATTTGGGGGCTCACAGTTTGAAGTCTCAATCCATAGATGGCCCACTCCATTTCTTAGGGCCTGATGTGAGTCAGAACATCATGGTGGAAGTGTATGGCAGAGCAAAGCAGCTGAGAATATGGCACCAGGAAAGACAGAGAGAGAGAGAGAGAGAGAGAGACTCCACTCCCTAGGGATAAAATATATACCCCTAAGGCACACCCCTAATGACCTACCTTCTCCACCTATACCCTACTTGCCTTCTGTTACCACTCAATTCAAACAGGGAATTGATCCACTGATTAAGGGTTAAGGCTCTCATAACCCAATCACTTCACTTTAAAACCTTCTTGTATTGTCTCACACATGAGCTTTTGGGGAACATTTCATATGGAAACCATAAAACCACTAGTTGCAGCTCCTCCCCATCACCCTAGTCCCCAAACACAAGAGGGCTTTTTATGGACACATTTGCCACCTGTTTTATCTACAGATCTAGGAAATTTTTTCTATGTCTTTGATAATTCTCAAACTTTAGCTTTAATTAATAAAGAAGTTCTATCTAAAGAAATTTAATTTGTTGTACTCATCTTTTCTCCGTATTCTTCCAGGTCTGCCATGAGAACCATCTGGACTACTTCTATCACCAGACATTCACAACTGCCAGCTCTTCCTTTCATGTCTCACATCTTCTAAGAGAAAAATGTCAATAGATTTCTCAAGGAAGTATGAATTCAGAAAATTCAAGATTACATTATATAGAGAAAAAAGACTCAAAAAGCAGTTGGTAAAGTTAAACATTCATATTCCTTGAACTCTATATCAGATGATTATTTAAAAGTAAATTCTAGAATGCAAAGTTGGAAACAGAGATACAAAATAGGAACTTGCCTAAAAAACAACTGCATGTTATTTTAATATTTTTGAGATTACTGTTGCCACTTTTTCATTATATTTTCTATGTGTGTGTATATATATATGTAATTTATTTAAAACTCTTTTATCACTTTAAAGGGGTGGGGGCGCCATGTGGGCCTTCCCTATGAATTGGGGTCCAGAGAGATGGAAAAAGAAGGAGTCTCCAGGGAAGAAGATATGGGATTTCTCTGGACAGTGGTGGCAATCCGCTGGGCCATTCTCCCCAGGCCCCGGGGTGTAGGTAAAGAATCCGCTCTGCCCCAGTGAGATGCAGAAACACCCGGAGTGAGAAACAGGAACACCAGAGCGAGAAGCATAAAATACCATTTATTCCAGAAAGTGTAGAAACTTAAATACACTCTTGGATCAATCAGGTCCAAAGGTCACAAAGGAATGCATTCTGGCAAGAGCACAGTCTACTAGCATAGAATGGGGAAAGATGGAAGGGAGGGGTTGAAGGTACTGGAGAGTGCTCCTACACTCTTTGACTTGCTTTCTCAACTACCAATATCAACTACTCCATTATGCATAGAGCAGCACATTTTGTGGCCCTTTTCCCCATGGTAACAACACTTATTGCACTGTAATGTTGGAGTGATTCATATTTCTACACAATAGCCTATCGCTTAAGATATAGTTCAGAGAGCATTAATTTTTAAAACATCATTTATCACAAGATATCTTAAACAAAATGTGTAAATGTCTACCCTCAGTTTACTTGCTTATTAAAATAACTGAAGTAACACATGTTGGTTAAGTAGATGAAATTATATGCATTACAATTGTTCTTCAAACCTGAAAACTTTATATAAATCCAAAGCAGAAAACAAAGATATTTTAATGTATTATGTATCTTGTAGGATTTCATATTATAGGAATTACAGTGAAAAGTTATTACTAATCAAGCATTAAAATCACAAGGAGGGCTAGGATTGTGGCTCAGTGGTAGAGTGCTTGCCTAGCATGTGTGAGGCACTGGGTTCAATTCTCAGCACCACATAAAAAATAAATAAAAATAAAAATTAATCCACTACTAAAATATATATATGTATATAAATCACAAGGAGATATTTTTAACCTTATCAATTTTAAGCCTAACACAAAATTGTCACAATTGAAATATGGTTTTATAAAAATATTTGCTATCATAAATTTTTCTATATATGTAACTATTTCATATACCTATTTTTACAAACTTTAGAATAAAAAAGTTTTAACTCAGAAATGTCTATTGCATTATTTGTTTTTAACTAACTCCTTGGATATTTTTATTATTTAAATATATCTGACATTTTAATTCCCAGAGAGCACATGAATCATATGTTCTCTAATATAATATATTCTCCTACATAGGCTTAATACGACTATCAAAATTAGAACAAACCAACCAAAACATATAGAAATGAAAATGAAAATACCATTGATGCTCTGATGAGCCATGATGGGCCAGATTATGCTGACATCACACAGGACTTCACACTGTGGGTGCAGTGTAGGATGGCCTGGGGTGGGACTACTCAGAGCCCAGTGAAAAGTAGCTCCTACTTGGTTCCAAGCTCGACAAAGCAGAGGAAGGCAAGATAGTGGAACTTGCAATGGCAATTAAATGTAGCACCGATAGTCATTCCTACTTACATTTCAATATACAAAGAAAATTATATCTTTTCACCTACCTTCAAAGATAGCAAAGAAG
>PVHX01016483.1:0-43212 GCA_004024805.1 Geosciurus inauris | reverse complement strand
AACACCTGCTGACCTCATTAAGTTCACTTGCCGGGAGGGGGCTGGGTGCTGGAAAATGCAGCAATAAAGGAGACAGAGGCTTTATTTTGCACATTGAAAAGTAATCACAGAG
The DNA here is from genome assembly GCA_004024805.1 of Geosciurus inauris. NCBI lineage: Eukaryota > Metazoa > Chordata > Mammalia > Rodentia > Sciuridae > Geosciurus > Geosciurus inauris. The sequence continues at coordinate 43,100 of PVHX01016483.1, read as the reverse complement.
AGTCTTTCTCCCTCGGTGCACGTACTGATGCTCTGAGCACGTGTGGCGCGTGGGATTCCACTAGCCAGGCAGGCGGGGCGGGGCAGCCTGCAGAGGCGCTCTCAGGACCCTGAGGAGCAGCCCACAGCACAGTGCTCCAGCTCTGGGGAGACGCATGGTGCACGTGCCTGCCCTGTGAAACCACCTGTTTGGGAACAAAGACGCAGCAAAGGGAGTCTGGTTCATAACAGCCCAGAAGACATCGACCCACTTGTCAGTAAACAACAAAACCATTCCCATCACCAGCTAATTCGCTTTCACAGTCTGTACCAAGGAAATAAACACAGAGGCAGGCACAGCTACACTTCACGGATGTGTGTGAGTACTGTTTGTGATCGCGAGCATGCCTGAATAACCCCTTCTCAACCACAGATCTAGTGGGATATATTGTAGCCAATACAAATCATCTCATAGGAATACACTGATCCACACCTAAATGTTTTGATGTTATCTTTAGTGAAAACAAAATAACTTCATATAAGAGCATGAAAAGCAAAATTCATCTTTAGTTTAGCTGTAATTACACCTGTGTGTAATATACCTGCGTACACGTGCATGCACACACATACACACAGAGACTAGAAAGATAGGTTTACACGCCAAGTAGTTGTCTCTACAAGTAGAATTATAAATGATTTTTTTGCAGGGGGAATGGGAATAGCAAAAATGGTGGAATGAGATGGGCATCACTCCCCTAGGTGCACGTATGAAGACACAAATGCTGTGACTACCTTGTTTGCAACCCGAGAGATGGAAAATTGAGCTTTATATATGTACTGTGACTTGAAATGCATTTTTTTAAAAAATGAATAATATATCAAAAAACTTAAAAATAAATGATTTTTTTGCCTGCATATTTCTGCAATGTATATATAAAGCATGTAAAATACATCTTTTCTTTCAAAGGAGAGATGTTGGTTAAAGGACATATAATTGCAGTTAGTAAGAGGAATGTTTTTAAATGTGTACAGAATAGGTAGAAAGAGACAGAAAGTACATAGGTGGTTGCCAGAGCTTAGGTGAAGGATCATCTAAATAGACAACTGTTAAGGATACGACAGAAAGTGATTTATAAAAGAAATCCAAGTGGAAAAAACATAACTGTGCAGATACTCACGGATATTCACTAGCAAGGGCTTGCAGAGACAAGGGCTCACGTAGCTAACACTGGTGTCAACGGGGGACTCAGAGGAGATATCACTGAAGACCCGGTGGGTCCAGTCACAGCACCATGAGCTGTCGTGGGAGCTGAGACTGGTGAAAGACCCTGGCCACAACTACACACACCACCCAGGACCAAGCAACATCACTCCCGCAGACCTATTCCTAGAGAAGCCCCAGCACGTGCTCAGGGGATCAGCTGAGGGACTGCACCAGTCAGGGTCCTCCAGAGAAAGGCCAACCGGGTGTGCGCTCGTGTGTTAATTACAAGGGACTGGACAAGGACGGTGGAGTCAGAGTCCCAAGGTCTGCAGGTGTCAGGCTGGAGACCCAGCAGGGCCCATGTGCAGTTCCAGGTCCAGCTTGAAGGCCTGTGAACAGGGAGAGCTGGCCAGTTCCAGTCTGAAGGACAGGGGCTCAAGACCCAGGGAGGGCGATGTCTGGGAGCAGAGGGCCAGGCAGGAGGACCTCGCACCAGCTGTCTGTGCTGGTCAGTCAACCCACGGGACGAGGCCCCACTCTGGAAAGGCAGTCTGCCGAGCCTGGTAGTCTCAGCCAGGAGCACCTTCACAGGTGCACTCAGGATGACGGCAGGCACCCGGGCCCAGTCAAGCTGACCAAAATCAATCACCACAGATACCGGTGTCAGTATGGCTTGCCACAGCGACAGCATGGGGACAACCCAACCACCTGTTCATCCTACAAACACGCACCCTGCAGCAGCTGTGCACTCTGTCAGTGAGGGACAGGTGCTCTGCCCCCTGGGCAGCTCAGTCGCCAGCCACGGAGACAGACGACGGGCACAGGCGCGGCAGCTGCGCATTCCTCCCGTAAGCAGGGGGTGCTGCCTGCCACTTCAGGGACACCACTGCAGCACCCTGGTGACGGTGCAGGGCTGTGTTGTGGTTGCGAGCGGCGAGCTCCAAAATCCAGGCAGCCTTGTTAAGGCAGTGACAGGTCAGCACACACTTCAGAGAGGAGGCGGCTCCCTGCAGATGCCTACAGGAAAGAGCAGACAGACAGAAGGAACAGACGGCAGACCAGAAAGCCGCAGCAGGCCAGCGAGGTCATCAAAGGCAGCCTCGGGTTCAACCACACGGGGCCACGGGGCGAGCAGCTGTGAGCCAGCACGAGGCCCGGGCGCTGCAGTCTGAAGACAGAGAAGCAGAGCCACTGACCCCATGTCCAGGGATCACGGGCTACTGTGTAGGAAGCAGACGGAAGCAACCGCAGTGGTCCCGGGGATAGTGACAGCCTGGCCGGGGTGAGGAGGGCTGGTAGGCTCTGGGTGTGTGTGGGGACTGAACCCAGGGGTGCTCCACCACTGAACCACACCCAGTCCTTCTCATGTTTCATTTCAAGACCAGGGCTCCCTGCGTTGCCCAGGCAGGCCTCGACCTTGAGACCCCCCAGCCTCCCAAGCAGCGGGGATTGCAGGTGCGTGCCACGGGGCCGGCTGGCGCACAAAACTCCCGACAGATGGAGTGTGGACTGGGCGTCAGAGAGAGGTGGCGAGGATGACGGACAGGCGGCCTGACCGACTGGACAGGGGAGGGGCGTACTGGGCGCCCGCAGCTGGTGCGGCAGGTGCAGGCCGGGCCGGGCGGGATCTGCATGCCTCCCTTGGCAGGCACAGACATCCAGTGCAGGGGCCAGTGAGCAGCTGGACACGATGCACCTGCGGTTCTGGGCTGGCAGCGTGGGCACAGCGACAGACCCTGAGGGGCTGACTGCAGGGGAAGAAGAGGCAGGAGCCTGGCCGCGGGCTCCCGAGGGTAGGGCAAGAGGGACTGAGGAACCACCAAAAACGGGTGGTCTGCAGCAGGGGGGAGTGCGGTGAGGAGGAGGGTGTGGCCGTCTGCACCAAGCGCTGCTGATGCAAGAAAGTCGAGGACGAAGGTGACACTGAACAGCAAGAGGCATCCTCAGAAAAGGGGCGTGAGGGACAAAGTCTGAGCTGCGGGAGAGGGGACTGGACTCAGCAGCATGGACAGCCTGCTTCCCCACGTCAGCACTGCGCTCCTGGACCTCCATCCCAGCCCGCCTGGCTATGGGAAGTGGGCGCCTAACTTGCATCTCTCTTGTCACGAGAGATGGGCATTGTCTCCTGTGCTGAAGAGCCCGTTCCATGTCTGAAAGCTCAGCAGTCAGGAGAACACAGAGCACTCGCGGTTTTCCACTCAGGAAAGGACTGCACACAGATGCTTCCAAAGTCCAGGGAGGGCCAGAGGGCAGGAGCACTGGGAGCGCGGCCAGCAAGCATGAAGTCAAGGCCCCTCAGGAACTGCAGGAAGCCACAGCTAATGGCCTCCGCTGTCCGCAGCCCCAAAGCAGGTGACCCACAGGACACAAAAGCTCCTGCAGAACCTCACGCAGGCAGCCGCCCAGGCTGCGCACCTGCACCCAGGGCTAAGGACACCCACTTGTTCTTCTGCCTTCCACGTAGGACACGTGCCCTTGCTAGTAAAATGCAAGAAGACTCTGTGGGTGAGAGTCCAAGGGCAGGGTGCCAGGCTTCCACCCACAGGCGGGTTTAGCACCAACTGACCACAGGCAGTGCCAGGCAGTCCACTCCGCTGGCGACCTCATGCTGATCCATTCCACCAGCCAGTTCAAACCTGCAAACACCACGCAGCTGCCCTTCACCGTCTTCCCGTCAGCCCTAGCTCCGTCTCTGAGGTCCCTCCCTAGACCTGCTTATGACTTGAAGCCCACGACAGAGGGTGGACCACCACCAACACAGTCTGTGTGCAACCAGGGAGAGCGAGCGTGGCGAGGGAGACGCCTGGATGCGCGTGGAACACACGTTACCCAGAGGGAACACACAGCAGCTGACGTCCTCATTTTTGCAAGGGCGCCTGAGGCCACGCCAGGTACCGCAGCTACCTCCCCCTCCCACTTAGTTCCTCTCAGCCACCAATGCACCAGCCACTTCTAGGCAGTGACGTGGCCTTGCGCCTGCAGGGTGGGTGCCCAGGCTCTGCCTGCAGGGAGCTGCTTTCCCTCTACCACCGCCTCTCCACACGGGAAGGGTTAGGAGCAGCGCGTGTGCGTGTGCGCACGGGGGCAGGCGACTACACAGGCTGCTGCTTGTGTGCATGGCGGATACGGAGAACGCCTACTGAGGCCTGTGGTCTGCATCCCCTGCAGCACTGTCACATGGAGAATGCAACTCACTGCCTGTGTCACTCGGAGGCCAACAAGGGGCACAAATGAGGTTTCCAGAAAAAAAGGAGACCAGTGATAAAAAGTACTTTTACCCCAGGATCTGAAAAGGACACGCAGTTGTGTGTCACGGGACAAGGATGCTGAGTGGTGTCACCACAAGGCGTTGTGGGAACATCACAGGGTGCGTTCCCACACAACCTGCTCTACAATGTGGCCCAGTGACGTGGCATCGTGGCAGCACCTGCCTGTGAGCCTTCGCTGGCCGAAACCCTGGCGGCATGATGGTGACCAAAACTAACTGTACACATATTCTTCTAGGAAAGCCAAAACAAGACCTGGGTCACACACAGGGCATGGCAGGCGATCCCTGATTAACACCAGTGTGACTCTACATACAACTTCAGGGGCAAGGGACACGTTGTGGCTTGATATGCAGTGTCCCCAGAGCTCACTGTGTGGCAACCCAAGAACGATCACAAGCGAAAACACTAAATTCTGAGCTGTAGCCTAATCGTGGATTAATCCCCGGGATTAACTGGATTAATCATGGAATAAGTAGGTGGTGACTGTAGGCAGGTGGAGTGTGACTGGAGAAGGGGGTCACTGGGGACGTGCCTTTGTGATTTGTATTTTGTCTCTGGTGAGCAGAGCTCCCTGCTTCCTGGTTGCCAGATCCTGAGCCACTGTCTTCCTTCATGCCCTTCCGCCATGATGTTCTGCCTCATCCTGGGCCCAGAGCTACGGAGCTGGATGGCCCTGGACTGAACCTTTGAAACCTGAGCCAACATAGACTTCTCCTCTACATTGTTCTTGTCAGGTCTTTGGGTCACAGCAATGAAAAGCTGCCTAAAAAGGGGCTTTGCAATTGTGAACAGTCACCCAACAGAGTTTTATCCATTGTCTTTGGAACAAATGTGAAACAACCCCAATCCTACACACCTAAGAACTGTCTCATAGTCAGGGTCCTGAGAGATCCATTAAGCCTTCCATGGTGATGGAACCTGAAGAATCACACAGGCCACCAAATCTTAGCTTGTTTAAGTTCCAGACAATTCTCTCTAGAGACACACACTAATGGAATACAGAATCTCAGTGCTACAATGTGTACAGCCAATGTGCCCCTTTCAAAACATCACCCTGGCGGGGCTGGGGCTGTAGCTCAGTGGTGGAGCGCTTGCCTAGCATGCATGAGGCACTGGGTTCAAGCCTCAGCACCACATATAAATAACAAATGAATAAAATAAAAATCCATCAACAACTAAAAAAAATATATATTACAAAAAAAAAACATCACCACAGAAGCTACGTACTCACACAAGGGTACGGGATGAAGATATTTTGCTTCTCCTTATTAACAGGGATTCTTAATCTAGTTTCAGGGACTTGGTTTAGAATATCCACAAGAGCTTTCAGACAGTCAATGGATCTCTTTAAATCATATGCAAATTCAGCTGCGTGCAATCATACATGACACGTACGTGTAGACCTAGTGCGTCCAATGAGGTGACTCCTGGGTTCTTCATGCCCTGAGATACACATCACGTATATAGGGCAGGTCATAAAAACACCTGACAAGAGCAAATGTTACCCAACTGATGAGAAAAACCCAGGCTCTAAAAGGCTAGGTCACGACTAAGGCCCACCTGCCCAAAGCCGGCAGAGCCAGGACCGTGCGGTCCAGAGCAGCCACAGAGCAGCCAGGTCTCCGCCTCAATAGCCATGGCTGCCAACCCCAAGTCCACATCTCACACGTGGGCAAGGTGCTCGCCCTCTCCGGGTCTTAGCTATGTTATTTATTAGAAGGGAGGATGAAAAGCTGTGTGTGTGAGGGGTACTGCCAGACCCTGCCTTCCTCAGAGCTACGAGAATCAAGTGAATTCACACAAATGCACTTTTAGGCAAAGGTAGTGCTATTGTGAACCTGTGGGTTGGAATGTAATGTACACACCATGTAAAAACTTTTTAAGTCTTACAGTTAAAAGAAAAAAAAGATTAAGGGCTGCAGATGTGAGATCTATCATAAGGAACGGGCTGTCAACTGCGAAGAGCTCGGTGGACTTCTGGGTCTCATTGTAACGGGTCCTGTTTGTAATCCCACTGGGACCCCGACAGCCCCACCACGAGAGTGTGCTGACCAGCCCTGGACCTCACCAACCACGTGGAGACCAGACCTCATCCACTGCTTGGGAGCCACTGCAGACCAGGAACTGACAGACATGTGCGGTGCTCCCAAGGACCCAGCGAGCTGCACGGTGGCAGCAACAGTTACTCTGGGCTGCAACAGCCACCAAACATTCCTGAATTCTGGGTACAACAAACTAAGCACTCAATAAAAAATCAAAGTGTTCATTCAAAATTAGGGACTTGGGCTGGGGTTGTGGCTCAGCGGCAGAGCGCTTGCCTAGTATGTGAGGCCCTGAGTTCAATTCTCAGCACCATGTATAAATAAATAAATAAAGTAAAGGTCCATCAACAAATAAAAAAAAAAAATTTTAAATTACAGACTTCTACAAGAATTCAATGGTATCTTTCTGAACAGACTTTTGGAAAGACTATCTAGGGACAACGAGGACACCAGCAGAAAACAGAACTCACAGCTAGATCAGGCAGGAAAACAAGATCACCCTAACGCCAGCCAAGCACCTAACCCAGGGGCAAAACCAACAACTCCTTAGGCATCTAAATATAGGAGCTCAAGGTAGATCACTCCAACCCACAGGGAAGCAGACCGCTTGAGACTGCGTCTCACTCATGAGCACTCCCAAAATCCTCATCGAATGAACCCTGACACCAACGTCAAGGCCACGGTGGTCACGTCCATGATCCCGGCAACTCAGGCAGCAGGATCACAAGTTCCAGGGCCAGCCTCGGGAACTTCGCAAGACCCTGTCTTAAAATAAAATAAGAAGGGGTGGGGATGTAGCTCAGGGTGGAATGCTTGCCCAGCAAGGCCCTGGGTCAATGCCCGGATGGTACTTGTTTAGTCAGCTTTTTTTGTTGCTGTGACTAAAAGACCGGACAAGAATATTTGTGTTGGGGCGGGGAGGACCAGGGATTAAACTCAGAGGCACTCAGACACTGAGCCACATCACCAGCCCTATTCTGTATTTTATTTACAGACAGGGTCTGAGTTGCTTAGTGCCTCACTTTTGCTGAGGTTGGCTTTGAACTCACAATCCTCCCGCCTCAGCCTCCCAAGCCGCTGGGATTACAGGTGTGTGCCACCGTGCCCAGCCTGACAAGAATAATTAAAGGAGGAAAATTAAAGTTTATTTGGATGCTTACAGTTTTAGAGGTCTCAGTCTACAGATAAACAACTCCATCCCTCGGAGCCCAAGGCAGAACATCATGGCAGGAGAGTGAAGGGAAGTAGCTCAGGACATCACCAAGAAGCAGAGAAAGCTGTGCTCAACAGGGACATAATTTGTACTCCAAAGGTACAGCCCCAGGGACCCATCTCCTCCAGCCACACCCTACCAGCCTTCAGCTACCACTCAGTTAATCCCTATCAGGGGATTAATACACTGAGCGGGTAAGGCTCTCACAACCCAATCATTTCACTTCTAAACTCTCATGCACTGTCTCACACATGAGCTTTTGGGGGACACCTAATATATAATACTACCCCCACCCAAAAAAAAAACCCAGTGAGAAAATCTTAAAAGGACTAATTACAAATCAAGAATTATTTTTAAAATAGAAAATAAACCCTAAGTGGAAGGAAGGAGATAAAAAGAAGAATAGGAAAACAAACTGGGAAACACAGACTATTAAAAAATAAACATGGCAAAAGTTAGTTCTTTGAAAAGACCAGAATAAAGGAGAAACATCTCACAAAACTGACTTTAAAAAGTGTACTGAGGGGCTGGGGATATGCTCATTGGTAGAGTGCTTGCCTTGCATGCACAAGGCCTGGGTTCAATCCCCAGCACCACACACACAAAAAAACTGGTTTGAGGGGTAACAAAAATAAGTAATGCTGTGGCTACAGATGGAGTCAGGAAATGGTGTTGAGCAAGGCTGCAGCAACACATCAGAAGCCGCGGACAAAGTGGACAGACCATGAGCAGGACATAACTGGGCACGCTGACCTCGAGAAGTGCTGAGATGAGGCACTGAAGGAGAGGGTCTAGGGGAAGAGGGAACCACCTCCTCACAAGCAGGATCCCAGGCTCAACCTCAAGGAGCAAACCAATCTTTGTAAAAATACACTATTTTGAGATAAACTCATAAAGTTCACTGGTGGAAAGCAAGCAGCTCCGTGGTCTCGATGCGTCTGCAGGCTGTGCCATCCCTGTGGCCCTGACGCTTCCATTGCCCCAACAACAAACCCCACACTCGCCCAGAGGCAGTCCTCCCACCTGCCCACCCTGGGTATTTCCCAGGTGTGCCCTCCGTGGACTGTGCCCTCCAGCGCTCCCCCCTGGCAGCAGGACCCTGAGGCCACGGCACCGCGAGCATCGCGCCCAGGGCCGTTCACCATCTGTCCACTGAGGACACCTGCTCACTCCCACCTAACCCGGATCGTGCTGTGGCCACCACACAGGACACAGGTGTGTGCATGTGTCTGCTTGACAGTGTCAGCCGCACACAGCAGTGGCATCTACGGGGCACAGCCTGACACTTCACCGGTGCCACAGTGTGCAGTGACCAGAGGCGTGCCACAGCCATCGCTTGGGTGAGGACGATCACGCCGAGGTTAGTGGCTGATGGAAAGCTCGACTCTGCTCATCTGCTGCACTACAGAAGGTAGGAAGAGCCCACACCCGACTGCTCCTCTGTGCGTGCTCCCCACCGCCCAGGTTCTGGAGACCAGTCACTCCATCAGCCTCTTCTGAGATCGACTGTTTTGCTTCCATATCTAAGCAAGAACATGGGGTCTGTGTCTGCTCAGGACTCGCTTCACTTAATGTGTTTTCCAGTTCCATCCATGCTGCTGCGAACAACAGCACTTCATGACCGAATATTCCACCCTGTATCTACAGCACATCCTCTTACCCACCTTCTGTCAGCAGACACACCCTGGCTATGGTGGCAGTGCTGCGCTAGCCAAGCATGTGCAGGGACCCCCACGCTGACTGCCACCAGGGCTGCACTAGTCCACACCCCGACACTGCCTGAGGTCCTGCCTCCTGTGGACATGTGTGGGTCCTCCTGGGGTTTAGTCCTGCTAGGAGTGGGGTGTGGGTCACACAGGGTCTGCTCAGCTCTCGGAGGAACTGTCCCACTTCCAAAGCAGCTGTGCGTGCCTGCCCACCAGCACTGGACTCAGAATTCTCCACGTTCTGCAGCCGTCCGTGTGAACGAGGAGGTGGCATCTCACAATCTGACCCATGTCCCCAGTTGGCTGATGAAGCTGAACCTATTTTCATGGCCTTTTGGCTATCTGACATCCTTTCAAGCTGTCCTTTCAAATCCTTTGCCAGTTCTTAACTGGTGATCTGTCTGTCCACTGCTAGGCTGTAAGACCCCATGTATTCTGGATTCGAGGCCCTAATCAGGCATCGGCTTGCAGGTATTTTCTCCTATTCGGAAGTCTTCGCAGTTTCTCAAGAGTATCCTTTGGTCACGATTTTTAACTTTGGTGGCAATCTCTATTTTTCTAATTGGTTGCTCGTGTATGTCATGTCTTTGGTACACTAAGAAGCCACTACCTAAACAAGAGACGAGGAAATGTGCACCTGCTCCTTCTGAAACTGTAGTTTTGGCACATATAAAATATATATATTATATATATTAATTTTTTAATTTTTGGGGGGGGATACGAGGGATTGAACTCAGGGGTACTTGACTGCTGAGCCACATCCCCAGCCCTATTTTGTGTTTTATGTAGAGACAGGGTCTCACTGAGCTGCTCAGCACCTCGCCATTGCTGAGGCTGGCTTTGAACTCGCGATTCTCCTGCCTCAGCCTCCATAAGTGCTGGGATCACAGGCGTGAGCCACCGCGCCCAGCTTTGGCTCTTGCATTTCTTTGATCCTTTCTAAGTTAAATTTTGGATATGATCCAAAGCAATGGCTCAACTTCGTTCTTCTCCACGCAGTTACTGGGTTGTCTCAGTGGCATTTATTCAAGAGTACTGTTTCCCCCACTGAATGGCCTCGGCAACCTTTCCAACCATCAACTGACCGCAGACACCTGGGTTTCTCTGCAGACTTGTATTCCACCAACTGCATACATGCTCTTAGATCAGGACTTTCCTATCCCACTCACCGTAGCTTTGTGTTAAGCTGTGAAATCAGGAAACGTGACCCTCCAGCCCTGTTCAGCCCATCAAAGGTTATATTGACTGTTCTGTCCTCTGAATTTCCAAATTAACTTTTGGATCAGATTATTTGTTTCTAAAAAAATTAAGCAGCAGGGCTGGGACTGTGGCTCAGTGGTAGAGCACTTGCCTCGCATGCGTGAGGCACTGGGTTCGATCTTCAGCACCACATACAAATAAATAAAAATATTTTGTGTCCATCTACAACTAAAAAAAATATTTAAAAAAAATTAAGCTGCAGTTTTGATAGGGATGGTATGTAATTTAAACATCAATTTGGGGCTTTTTGCTGTCTTTACAATGTTACATCTTAAAATCTTTGAACACAAGGTGGCTTCTCATGTATCTCTAGCTCTCTTTCAGTGTCTGGTAGTGTTTGGTGTGCTTTTCTGCACTTTGTGGGGATAAATTTATCCTCATGTATTTCACTCTTTTCAATACAATTGAAAATAAAATTGCTTAATTTCCTTTCCCGACTGTTCATGGCTAGTATATGGAGACTGCACTCAGTTTTGATCCTCGATTCTAACCTTGCTAAACTGTTCTCATTTTTAAAAGGACTCTTTAGGGCACCTGGTACCTAACGACCACCTGTGCCGCAGTTCTGCTTCTTCCTTCCCAGCGCATCTTTCTTGCCCAACTGCACTGCCAAGGCCTCTGTTACGGCGGTAAACAGAAATGGCCGTCCTGCTTCTCATTCCTGATCTTGGAGGAAAAGCTTTTAGTCTTTTTTATTTTTTTCCTTTTTGGGTTCAGACGCACTTAACCAAGCTACATCCCCACCTCTTTTTGTTTTCAGACAGGGTCTCACCGAGTTGCTGAGGCTGGTCTTGGGCTTACGGTACTCCTGCCTCAGCCTCCTGCGCTCCAGGGAGCACAGGTTACATGCCACCACGTGTGGCTGAGATCTCAGTCTTCCCAGAGCCGCATGCCCAAGCTGTGGGTTTCCCAGGTACTCACCAGGTAAGGAACTCCTGACTATTTTGACTATTCATCATTAAAGGTGATGAATTTTGTCAAATTATTTACCTGTGTCTAATGAGATTATCACACGTTTTCCTCTTCAAGCTATTAATATGGTATATTATATATACTTTTTACTGCATATTACATATAGATGTATGATACATAGGTTGATTTCACATTGACTATTATCTTTTGCATTCCTGAAATCCTCTTGGTCAAGGGGCATAATCTTTTTTAGATATAGCTGGACTTGCTTTGTTAGTATTGATTAAGGATTTCTGCACCTGTATCCATGAGAGATACTAGTCTGGCTTTAGTGTATGATATCACCTTCAAAGAAAGCTTTAGGAAGTGTTCCCTCCTATTTTCGAAACAGTTTAAGACTGGTTTTAATTCTTCTTCAAATACTTGATAGAATTAAACACTGTAGTGAACGCATCCTGGGTTTTCCCTGGATGGAAGGTTTTTGATTAATAACGCATCTGGGGCTGGGTAGCTCAGTGGTAGTGTGCTCGCCTAGCACATGTGAGGCACTGGGTTCGATCCTCAGCACCACATAAAAATAAAATAAAGATATTCTGTCCACCTACAACAAAAAAAATAATAAATATTTTTAAAAAATAAAATAAAGAGGGGTGGGGTTGTAGCTCAGTGGTAGAGCACCTGCTTTGCATGCGTGAGGCACTGGGTTCGATCCTCAGCACCACATACAAAGCAATAAAACAAAGATATTGTGTCCACCTACAACTAAAAAAAAATCTTTAAAAAAAAAAAGAAAAGAAAAAGAAATGGGAAGGTATGGCCTTCCTGGGAGCTGTGAACGTCTGCCCTCTGCCAGGTGTCTTCGTGGTGTCTCTACGCCACCATTAAGGGGGACACAATCTGAGGAGAGGATCGCCGAGCTGCGTAGTTAACCACCTGGAAACCTCCCCACCTCTGGACTTACTTTAGAAATGATAAACCTCCGTATTAAGCTAGTCTGATCAGGGTTCCCGTTTCAACTAAAAATTCTACACTTTAAGTATTTCTCAATAGGATCAAAACAATGAGCTTAATTTCTTTATTTTATTCAAAAGACTTGTTCTAAACATCTGTAAACATCTATCAATCCATGACTATTTTGCTTTCATTTAACTGCACGTGGCAGCAGTGACAGAAGTGTGCAGTGGGACTGATTCCCGTCCAGCATGCCTTGGTGCAGGGGCCACCCACTGCACAGCAAGCCTCTGCACCAGGCACCTCGACTCCACTTCTCTTAGGTGATACTATTCGAAAAGTGACACTGCCAAAGGATCAGGTCTGACCAGTGGAGATCATCTTTGCAAAATCAAAACCCAGTACCTTGACCTGAAGGCGCCTGGTCTGGGAAGGCTGGCTTCGTGCAGTCACTTCACCCACAGGGCAGCTCCGACTCCAGGGAGCACTGGAGACCACACGGCCACTCTCAGCTGCATCATCCAAGCCGTCTCACGCCCAACTGCACACAAGGCATCTTCTTTGGCAACTTTACCAATGCTATGGGACAACTCTGAAGATCTGGATTAACTCAGTATTTCAATATTCCATTGCAATTACTTAAATGTAATTTCTAATAGATGCTAGAACAGGAAAGCCTTCAAGCATGCCTAATATAATGGCAAGGGGCAAAATTCTGCTAAATAATCACTAAAAGCTTTTCAGTTATGTACATATACGTAATTCAACTTAACCATTAAAAACATTAAAATGTTAGCTTCAATTCCCCATCAGATCCTCTACAATAAAAGAAAAAACAATAAATGAAGAGAGGCTGGGGTTGTAGCTCAGTGGTAGAGCGCTTGCCTATCATGCACGAGGCCCTGGGTTCCATCCCCAGCACTGCAGAAAACAAAACAAGACAAGACAGTGAAGAAACTAATATCAGGGCATTTGTCAATTTTTTCTGGAAGGCTATGAACTCAAAATGGCTTAAAATTTACCAGAACTTTCTAAGAATTCTCCATATAATACCTCAAAACTCATAATTTTAAAATGCTGATGGGTTGATTTTTAACTCTTATTCCATGGATCAAGCCAATTCTGGAGGTATGGCACAACACTGCCAAGAAACTGAAACAGGAAGCTCAGGATCAGAAGTTCAACCAAGAGATCGTTTCTATCTAAAACAAAACCACCAACTTTAATTGCTTCCACTAAAAAGTATCACTGCAAAACTCACACCAAGTACATTAAAAGAGGTACCACAGAAAAGCAATACAAAGCACGTTCACTAAGCACAGATAAATGGTAACGGTCAGCCCGCGGGGACCTCAAACAGGCACACAGAGAGCACTGGTACACACTAGCGTGAATGACAAGAGGAACTCACTTGATAACTGTATGTACAGTTTTCCTACGACTTAGTATACGTACAACTGAGAACACTTCCAGGCAAATGCCACAACAAAGTCCAATGAAATGCTAAGTGACATTCTTACAAACTGGTCTCTCGGGACAACAGCCAGGGATGCCGCTCTAGGAAATGCCCTCTTCCTGATCAGGCATTTCTGTCTTAACCGAGAACACATCCGCCAGCATGTGCTTTGGGATCTCTGAGCCCCGGACTTTCAGGGCGTAACAAGCGTTCTCCACTTTGGCCAGGCTCTGCTTCAGGGTGTACAGCTTCTTAGAGACCTCGTAGGGCCCGGTGTTGCCAATGAAGGAGAATCCGTCGTAAACCTGGCGCAAAAACTGGCTCACTTCAAAGGGGGTGTCGATATCCCCGTTCCCCACGCTGTTGATACACATCCGCATCAATTCTCCAGTTAAATCGGCCACTCCCAGAAGGTAATCCACAGGTGTGACTTTCAGTTTCCAAGTGACAAACTGCTTATCTTGTGCATCAGAGGAGGGCTGGAAAACAAAACAAAGCAATACACAGCAGGAACGCACCCTGGAGGAGCAAGCAGACAGGCAGCCCAGTGGCCGTCCACCACTTCCACCACGCAGACCTGTGCCGCCTGAAGAGGAGCCACAGGGCCCAGGAGGAGCGCGACCAGATGGCCAGGGTGCTTCTGAAACCTAATTCTGCCACAGGAAGACCAACTGCTTCCAGCTTCACTTGACAGAGGAAACGTGTCCCTCATAGGCCTAATGACCTCGCGGCATGAAAATCACTCACTATTCAGTTGGCATTCAGGCAGCCCTCCAGCCTGGGGTCTACGCCTTCCCAAGCCAGCAGGTCCCTCTCCAGCCTCCGCTCTCCACTCAGCACTGATCACCACCCTCGGCTCCCTCGCACTCCTGTACCTTCCTGCACCTGCCTATGAAAACAGAACCCCAAACCAACACTAAACTCCCCGTTGATCCCTCACTTAGGAGGCTGCGTGCCCGGGCTAGAAAGCAGCAGTCGTACCCGCCTGGTGTCTGCACTGCTTCAAATTACTCACCAGTCTTTTCAGCTGCTCTTGGTGGTTCTCTCTGCAGCCTCCTCAGACACCCCACCAACCTTCAACTCTCCTGAGCAACCCACTCAACCCACACCCCTTCAGCATTGGCACACACCTCGCCTGCTCCCTGGGCCCAGGCATTGGCACATCACTTGGCACCACCTCTCCTTCCAGAAGAGTCTCATAGTGCCCCCAGCTGCTTCCCTTGTGCAGGCCAGCTGTCCCTCTTGCTTTGATGTTAATGCTTCCAATGACCTCAACACACCCCCTCCCACCTCTTTCAGCACCTTGCTTCATTTGGTGCGTGCCCTTGGGCAAATCATCTCATCTAAAACCTCCCTTTCCTCATCTGTAATATGGATAATAGCACCTATCTCAGGGATTTACTTTATAGATCAAACGTGATAGCACTGACCACATCCTCAGCGCAATGCTCCAACACAAGCAAACATTCATTCAGCGTTAGCAGCGATCATCCACACACAAACCCTCTCTCCACATCATTCTCTCTCTTCTGGGTTATTTTTGTAACCCAGAAAAAAAAAAAAAAACTGTAAACTGGAGCCAGGCGCAGTGGCACATGCCTATAATCCCAGCACTTTGGGAGGCTGAGACGGGAGAATCGCAAGTTCAAAGCCAGCCTCAGCAAGGATGAGTTGTTAAGGAACTCAGTGAGACCCTGTCTCTACATAAAACACAAAAATAGGGCTGGGATGTGGCTCAGTGGTCGAGTGCCCCTGAGTTCAATCCCCAGAACAAAAAAAAAAAAAAGAACAGTTTTTCAAGATGGACATTGTAGTCTTCAGGGTGAAATACCATGATATTGCTAATTAGCTTTATAATGGCTTAACCAAAAACATTCAGAAAAAGCAAATATGCCAACATGCTAGCTAACAAGTACTGAATCCAGCTTGTGGGCACGGGCCCCTCACAGGGTTTCTACTTTCTACTGTTCTTTGAGGCTTTTCATAATTTTTAAATTAAGTCAGTTTGACAACACCCTCAGTGGGCAAGCTGGAGCACCACACTCACCCTATCAACTCCCAGCACCGAACACCCTTAACACTAAAAGGAAACGTCACCTACGAACACGGCTTAGCCACCTGTCTGCACGTGAACACAAGCACCACGACCCTGAAACAACTTAGCACCCGCGTGCTGCTGCGCTCCGCCCGGCTGCTCTTCCCTGGACGCTCTCATCTGTGAGGAGGGAGCTGGAAGGGAGGTGCGGCAACCCCCGGGGTGGCACCAAGAGGCGGGTCAAGGGAGCCCCTTCTCAACTTTTGCCAGAACAATCAAAAGTAGCCAGGAGGCCTTGAGGTGCGGGTCAGCGGTAGACACTTGCCTAGCAGGTGTGAGACACTGGGATCAACCCTCAGCACCACATACAAGTAAGTAAGTAAACAAAGGTCTGGCAACTAAAAAAAAAATGTACACAGGAGCCCGACTCTCAGAAGGGAACTCCTCCATGCGCAGAGCAGGGCGAGCCGGAGGTGTCCCTAAGGGTTCTACCTGTCAGGCCACAATTAGCCCAGGTGTCAGACTAGCATCTCAGCTAATGTACAGGAAGGCTATTCCTGCAGCTCCTTCCTCCTCCTGCCCACCTATCCTGACCCTCTGGTTCTAAAAGTAATAAAAGGTGGGGGGAGGGGGGGACAAAAAACAGGAAAAAATTTTACCTGAAAATTTTATGTCAGAATTTTACATCAATAGGCACACACATCACTCAAAATGGCCCTCCCCATGGGACTGCAAATTGGTACAACCACTCTGGAAAGCATTATGGAAATTCCTCAGAAAACTTGGAATGAAACCACCATTTGACCCAGTTATCCCACTCTTTAGTTTACACCCAAAGGACTTAAAATCAGCATACTACAGTGATGTAGCCACATCAATGCTTACAGCAGCTCAATTCACAATAGCTGAGCTATGGAACCAGCCTAGGTGCACTTCAACAGATAAATGGATAAAGAAAGTGTGGTACATATACCCAGCAGAATATTACTCAGCTTTAAAGAAGAATGGAATCATGGCATTTGCTGGTAAATGGATGGACTGGAGACTATTATGTTAAGTGAAATAAGCCAGTCCCAAAAAAACCAAAGGCTGAATATTCTCTCTGATATGTGGATGCTAACTCATAGAAGAGAATTACCTTGGATTAGACAAAGAGAAATGAAGGGAAGGGAGGGGGAATGGGAATACAAGAGATATCAGAATGATTGCACATAACCTTCCTGTGTTCATATGCGAATTCACAACCAATGTAACTCTACATCATGTACAACTAGAAGAACAGGAAATGTACTCCATGTATATCTGTATCAAAATATATTCTACTGTCTTGTATAACTAAAAAGAACAAAAAAGAAAAAAAGGCCTACCCTGTTGCCCCAGTGTTCTGTCTTAAAACCCAGAAAGGAAAAAAAAAAACCCTTGTTTAAAAGTCTACCTGCAAAAAGGCTCTTTCTCAATTCACAACAGCCATAAATTCAGACACAAGCATTATGATCTAAGTGATTAAGAGCTCTCACTATGTAACAAGGACTTGATATAACAATCACAGATCCCTTGGGTATTAACTGTATATGTTGCCTCACTAAAAGCTTCAAGTCAAATCCTTTCCAACACCGCCTTCAGGCAGGCACCTAACACAAGGAGTCACTGCAGCATACCTGGAGAAGCCCTGGCAGAGACAAGGGCAGAGGCTAAATGTAAAATGTCTGGTTTCAAATCTTGGTGCTCCCACTGGGCTGTCTGCCTTTTTTTATTTTTTTTTTTATTTTTGGTCCTGGGGATTGAACCCAGGGGCACATCACCACTGAGCCACAACCCAGACCTTTCTGTTTTATTTTTTATTTTGGACAGGGCCTCACTGAGTTGCTTAGGGCCTCACTAAGTTGCTGAGGCTGGCTGTGAACTGGAGATCCCCCTGCTGGGATCGCAGCTGGTCCACCATGCCTGGCTGCTTGTCAGCTAGTCTCTAAAAGCCTATTTCCTTCTCTGTAACGGGGTGATAATTCTTATCTAAATTTAGGTACCCCCAGGCACCCCAAGCCTCTCCTCTTCTATCCCTAACTAAAGCGTTTTAAAGGACTAGCTCCCTGGCTGAGAATCTGAGACTACACTGGTCAGGCCCATCCCAATCTGCTCAGCGCTGAGCAGTCCACCTGCTCCAACCATCATGTCACTGCATGTACTTATACAAAGGAGAAGTATGTTAAATTCTCACCGTCTTGTTTTCTTTCCCACTGTCTTCTGTTGTGAATACCAACTGTTTATTAATTTCATCCATACTGATTAATGACCGTGTTTTGATGAAGTGCTGAAAAGAAACAGCTTCCACATACTCCTGCAGTCCTGAAAAACAAACAAAAACAATCACTAAGGAAAGATTAAATTTACAAAACTGTCACAGTAAGAAACTTTCCTCTGATCATCACCTCTCTCCACAGCAGGACCCACCAAGCCTGTGCTGGCTGAGGCAGTGCACACCTTTCCCTGGGCTTTTGTCACGAGGCTTGATGGTCCCTACCAGCCCGGCTCCCGTGGCTAGCTGGGTGGAGCAAAGTGCATGCTCCTGAGCTGTCGCCAGTACCTAAACACGTGCCTTGCATGCAGCAGACACAGAAACAAGACTGAATCAAAGACATCCATTCTTTAAAAACCATACAGTAATTTAAAGTTCTGTTGTGGAAGACACTTGATAACCAGGGGCACGCCTGCTGTGCAAACCTACAGAGCGCAGTGAGCGCACGCTCACTCTAGGAAGCTGAAGTTCTGCAGAGGACGGAGGGGGAGGCTCACAGTGCAGTGGACAACCCGACACCAAGGGCCATCCAGGACGGAAGTCGCAATGTAGACCCGCGTCGCAGGCACTGCGCCTCACTGTCCTCGAGCAGCTAGAGGGTCCTGTCAGCACTGCTTTAATCGTGTCCCATGAACTTTGATATGCTGTATCTGACGTCCAAAAGCATTTCTCTGAGGAGCATCACCAAGTACTGGCACTGATTGGCCATGGCCAGCCACTGCTGAGTAGACCAACTGTATGAGGGCTAGTTCTCTTGGTCCAGTTTTCTTCAGGAGGCATGAATGTTTTATGAAGTGGTATTAACTTCAGAGCCACATCTGGTAGGAAAAAAGCTGGACCCCTCCCCATGTTGTCTACCCTGCTGAATCTGACATTACTTCACATCTGGCTATTTCTGAGGCCACCAACATTTTTAGCAATACTTTTTTTTATAACAGTCAGCAGCACCATGTTGCCGAAGAAAATAGAATTCTCGTTTGATTCCATATAACATGGCTTCATTAAGATGGACTTTGAAACAAACATTTCAGTAGGAAGAGCAACTCGTAACATTCCAGACTGCCAAAGCAGAGACCACTGCACCCACGACACTGCCTTCCCACAGAGCTCCAAGCCTGGAGGTTGGACCAACAATCAATTTTACTTCCTACAAACTGATTTTTTTTATATATATATACTAGGGATTGAACCCAGGAGCACTTAACCACATCCCCAGCCCTTTTTTTAATATTTTATTTAGTGACAGGGTCTCGCTGAGTTGGTCAATGCCTCACTAAGTTGTTTGAGGCTGGCTTTGAACCAAGATCCTCCTGCCTCAGACTCCCCAGCTGCTAAGATCACAGGCGCGCAACACCATACAAATTGATTTTTAAAACATATTCATTAATACCATTTTCCTTGCTTTCATATTCACTTGTGGATAAAATAGTTTATAAAAACTAATGAATCTGGACCAATTTTTTACAATGACAAAGGAGTGATATTTTACTACACATTCTCTTGTGATTCTCACCTTTGTTAAACAGCAATCTTCCAAAAATCATGAGTGCTTTAGAAAATACTAATTTTCCCTTTTTTTTGGGGGGGGGGTGGTACTGGGAATTGACCCCAGGGGCGCTTAACCACTGAGCCACCTCCCCAGCCCATTTTTATATTTTACCAGAGACAGGGTCTCACTAAGTTGCCGAGGCTGGCTTTGAACTCACAATCTTCCTGCCTCAGCCTCCCGGGGATACTGGGATTATAGGCATGCGCCACTGTGCCCCGCTACTAGTTTGCTTTTCGACTGCCTTTTATCTGCTTATTCTGTTATGTTCTAGATCTAGGAATGTTCCCCAAAAGCTCATGTGTTCGGATATGCAGCAAAGTTCACAGGTGGAAGGACCGGACTAGAGAGAGCCTGTAGCCTCATCAGTGGATTAATCCACTTGATGGATTAGTGATTTGGACTCAGTGGGTGGTGACTGCAGGCAGGTGGGGCATGGTTAGAAGAGAAAGGCACTGGGGGCCTGCCCTTGGGAGCTCCACTCAGCTGGCCAAGAGCCCAGCAGCTACCCTCCACCCCATCCACCGCCATGGTGCTCTGCCTTCCTCAGGCCCAGGACAGAGGAGTCCCTGACCAGAGGGCCTAAGGCTTCTGAACCATGAGCCAAAGTAAATTCCCCCTCCAAGCTGCTCTTGCCAGGCACCTAGGTCATGGTGTGAGAGGCTGACTATTCCATCTCCACTCATGGCTGAATGAACTCTGACATTTAAAATGACTCCTCCTTAACTACACAAGGCACTTCCAACTTCATGGTGCCTAACCTCAGCTCCGCTCCATTTCTACTCTTGCATGTCCACAAACTGTTCAACCAAGGGACATAGACCCAAGGAGACTATCTTTATGTACCACAGAGGACCTGGGAAGACCGAATCTCAGCCCTTCTCTGATTAGGGTCCAGATTAGACATGCTTTCTCC
The DNA here is from genome assembly GCA_004024805.1 of Geosciurus inauris. Taxonomy (NCBI): domain Eukaryota; kingdom Metazoa; phylum Chordata; class Mammalia; order Rodentia; family Sciuridae; genus Geosciurus; species Geosciurus inauris. The sequence continues at coordinate 22,319 of PVHX01016483.1, read as the reverse complement.
ACAGTGGTCTCTGTGAGCAAAACAGCAAGTTAGCAAGCAATATTTGTTCCCCATAAAATGAATTATGTCACCCTGCTTAGAGAACAACAGTAATTAGAATCCTTTCGATTTTTTTTTTTTTTTTTTTTTTGTGGTACTGGGGATTGAACTCAGGGGTACTCGACCTCTGAGCCACATCACCAGCCCTATTTTGTGTTTTATGTAGAGACAGGGTCTCACTGAATTGCTTAGCGCCTCGCCATTGCTGAGGCTGGCTTTGAACTCGCGATTCTCCTGTCTCAGCCTCCCTAAGTGCTGGGATTACAGGCTTGAGCCACCACGCCCGGCTCCTTTTGATTTTCTTTAAGAATTAGTTTCATTATTGCCAGGCATGGTAGCTCACACCTGTATCCCAGCAACTTGGGAGGCTGAGGTAGGAGGATCCTAAGTTTAAGGCCAGCCTCTGCAACCTAAAGAGACCCTGTCTCAAATGATAAAAAGGGCTCGGGGTGTGGCTCAGTGTTAAAGGACCCCTGGGTTCAATGCTCTGTACCACCAAAAAGAAAGAAAAAAATTTTACCATCTCCATCATTTTTTATTGTACATGTCAATGGTAATAAATACATTCCTAATAGTTCACACACCATCATCCATCTCAACTTTTGGGTGTGTGTGGGGTACTGGGGTTGAACCCAGGGCCTGCCCACGCTAGGCAAGCACTTTATCACTGCTACCTCCCAGCCCCACTAGAACTCTCTCATCTTGCAAAACTGGAATTCTACACCTTTTTTTAAACAGCGTCTCCCCGTTCTTGCCTCCATGGATGCTGGCAACCACCAGTCTTTCTGTCCCTGGTGTTGACTACAGACCTCACGTAAGGGGAGCCACAGCATCTGTCCCTCTGACCATTATTTCACTTAGCATGATGTCCTCAAGTCTCACCTACGTGTGGTGTGAGTCAGAACGGCCTTCCTCTGTGGGGTGGAAAAGCATTCACCTGTGCGGACAGACCACGTCTCGCCTCTCCGCCCACCCTCACTCAGGCGGATTCTGGGTCACCTCCAGCTCCAGGAAGAGTGCTGCACTGGATGGAGCCTAACACCTGCTCAAGTCCCTGCTTTCAATTCTCACGGGCAGACACCAGGACGCCCCAGACAAAACTTCTAAAAATAATGACGAAATGTAAATAGGAAGCCTTGAACGTCTGTCACATGCAGACGTGCCGTGCCGTCCCTTCAGCTCCGTGCGTCCCTCGCCCAGCCACATTACCCACTGTCCTCACCTAATGAGCAGACAAGCTGAGGCTCTGAGTCAGGTGAAAGGGTTCTGCAGTTCAGAAGCCCGCACCCCTCCACCGTCTCATCTGCTTTACACACAGCTCCCCGTGAACATGCCCACTGTTCTCGCCTCTGCCCACTGAATTCCCACTTCAACTTTCCCACAGGTTCAACATCCTCGCTCAACGCACACATTCACGATCCCACACTCCTTTGCCTACCAATCCCTCTCAGATCTTTTTCTACATATAAAGTTTAAGTGTTTTGATACACCCAGTCAAGGCAGCCCTCATAATTCCCACTACACAAAACTTATGTGTCAATGAAAGATGGAGGCCCTCAGCACCTGAGTCAGAAACACGACTCCATCTCCTTGATAACTGGACTCCTGGCCCTTTCCCCAAAGATAGCACCTGTGTGGAAGAGACCAGATGCTCAATAAACTGCTTCAAATAACCTCTCTGGTCCTTCTCACTAATCTTATCAAACTTTAAAGTGTCCTGATAAAAATATTTTAAATTTTGCTATTCAAACATTCTGAACTATCAGCCAGATGTGGAGGTACAGCCTGTAATACCAGCTTCTAGGAGGATCTCAGGTTCAAAGCCAGCCTGGTCAACTTAGCAAGACTCTAAATTTAAAAAAAAAAATTTTTAAATTTTTTAAAAATTAAAAAAAATTTAAATTTAAAATTAAAATAATTTTTTTAGATTTAATCTCAAAATTAAAAAAAAAAAATTAAGGGCTAAGGATGGAACTCAGTGGCAGAGTGCTTGTCTAGCATGTGTGAGGCCCTGGGTTCTATCCCCAGGACCACAAATATCTGGAACTATCTAGACAGTTGTATTTAACTTACAGCTATCTTGCATTTGAGTCCATTAAGAAAGAAATATTGTTACAGAGATTAGAGTTCAAAGGGATAAAATTCAGAATTAGAAGTCCTGGTTTATTTATTGGGAAAAAATAATACAGAATGTATCTGTGGTGCTGCACTCTAATAAATACAGGCGGCTGTCAGATGTTAAATTTCAAGTGTACCTCAAATCATGTAAGTTGTCATTGGGGCATTCGGGGTTTGTTGATAAAAGTTACTCCAGAGCTAAGGTGGCCAATTCTGTTCCACAGAAATCAGGTTTCATGTTACATCACTGAGAAAGTTCAAGGACAACTGGCCCAAAACACTGAACAGCATTTTGGTCACAAGTAGGTACAAGGATGTCTACACAAGCTGTGCATCAACGGCAAGGACTGTTCGGCATGGGACCCCAGGTGGAAAGTCTCAGCCTGCCACACATGCCATCACACGATGCCTTCCCCTTGGCTTCTGAAGGACGCTTTTATGTAATTTATTTTTCTCCTTGTTTCCCTATTGGAACAGACACAGGGAAACTCAATAAAAGGCTTCTAATTATTTTTGCTCATTCTTACATAATGTTGTAGGCAATACACATCCAGCCCAATTCTCCATCAAAAGCCATATGTAAGAGCCGGGCATGTAGCTCTGTGGTGGAGTGCTTGCCTAGCAGGTGAGAGACCCTGGGCTCTATCCCCAGTGCCAGCAAAACAACAAAAAAGGTACATCAAGGTAAACAGGTGAGACAGGTCTTGTTATAAATTGCAACCTCATATATCAACTTCATTCACAGGCTTCAGGATGCTTCCTAGAAAACTGTCTTCCACAGGACTCAGCAATCCTGCCTCGGGCTGTACCTGAGAAGGGGGAAAGCAGGCGTCCACACAGAGGCTGTGGGATGCTAACAGATGTGCCATTCACAGTGGCCAAAGGGGAAACAGCAGCAGGTGAGCAAGTGTGGTACACTGGTGTAATGGACTATGGACAACCAGCCTGAGGAAAACGTACGGGTCGTACGGCAAGTCCTGGTACGTGCCAAGATACAGACCGCCTTGAAAACATGCTGCTGCCTGAAAGGCCACGTGCTGTTTGATTCTATTTACATGAGAGGCCAGAGGAGAGACTCGCACAGAAAGTGAATTAGTAGTTGCTAGGGCTTGGGGCGAGAGCTGTTGTGCATGAGGAGTGACAGGTGAGAGAGGGAGGAAGGGCCTCTCTGACTTGGTCCACCAGCTCCCTAAGGATGCACAGACCGAAATGCGAAACTGGCTCCAGAAGGCAACCTCCAGGAAAGCAACAGCCACGTTCAGAGGCATGAAGAGAAACTAGACGAAAACACCTTCAGAGTGGAACCTGATGTCCTTTTAGTTATAAAATTATTTACTAATTAGACAGCTGAATACTTTCAAACAAAACAAAAATCTCCACAAAAAGTCTAAAGTCTAGGCATAGGCATACACCTGAATTTTCCACTACATCAAAAAGACACAAAATTATACTGGGCAGAGAAGAAATACCTAGTCATCCAATCTCTTGTTCTCCTTGGTAGACAAGAAACCTTAGCCTGCTCTCCCCTGCAGTGGACTGTGGCCACGACACTGGCCCACAGGAAGTGGGTAGAAGTCTACAGCACTTGACCAGCTTCCCAGAAACCCGCAGCGCCTCCTTCCAGTCTCCTCCTCAGCCTCACTCCTATGTTGATGCCCCGGTGGTTCCAACACTGACGGCAGCAGAGGCTGGAGAGCAGCATCCCCGAGTGACCAGGCGAGCACAGTACACTCAGCACCATGACTGCACAGCCTGCATTTAGTGGAAAAGGAAATTTTGTATTTTGGTGAGCCACTAGGCTGCCATGGGCCAGCTATCTGTGTCCACGCTTGGCTTTACCTTAACTAACCACCGTCTCTGGCACTTCTCTTAATCTCATTCTTAAACAGATACTCACAGATATTCACACCCTACTTCATTTTCTAGGGTGCCTTCCCAGTTTTGCTCATATGCTGAAACTTTATCAAATTTCTCTGCACTACTGTAATGAACTTCAGAACTTTCTTATTGGAAAATACTTGTATTAAGTGTAATACATTAATACTGACCCAATTCCAGTTAGTGTGTTTAAGAAATAGCTCCTGGAAGCATTTTCTTTTGGAAAAAACAACAATGAAACTAAAAACTCACAAAAGCAAATCATAGTATAAAGGATATGGTCGGGGGGAAAAAATCTTTTAAAAATAGTTTTGTTCTTCATTCTTTCAACATTTATCAAGTACATACAAAAATAAAACCTTTGTATGATTCTGATTTTTATCTTCAGACTACATCTTAGCATGTCTTCTGACCTGTCTTATAATTTTTTGTTGAAACTCAGACATGTTTTATTGAATAATAAAAAATGAGGTAAACAGGCTGCTGATAGGAGTACTTATTTTATCTGGTGAGGACCTGTCTGGTGTCTAATGCTTGCTTGCAGCTAAAGGTACCAGAGGCTTTACGTTTTCATCCTGTACTTTTGTTTATCCCACTGTTTGAGTTTCCTTAAACACTACTTCAGGGAGAAAGAATCTGTACTACAACTCTTTCAGCTGTAATTGATACTTATTATACTAGATCCTTGCTGCTCTGCAGGTCAGATATGGGACAAAGGAGTGTTGTCTAATCTTATTCCATGTTTAAGTGGATCCATGTCTGAGGACTACAACTTTCACAAGTGTTTCATCAACGTGTACCACCCCCACTGGCACCCTTGTCTTCTGACAGCAATATTCCCAATATTTTTCTTTGAAACTTTGTCCTTAATTGACTTTTTAATTCACAATCTAATCCTATTAGAGACAAGAGGTCTTTTTGGAATCTTCAGTGGGAAACTGGTGGGGTATCTGGAAGGAAAACTATGGAACTGCGAGGGTTTCGCTAAGTCTACAGGAGCCAAAAGGTTTCCTTAATCTCAAATTAGCCCATGTTCTGTCTCCAGCCATTCTTTAAGATTATATATACCAGTTGACGGCATTGTTGGGTTCAAGAAATGTGATTTGGGGCTGGGGTTGTGGCTCAGTGGTACAGCGCTTGCCTAGCATGCATGAGATACTGGGTTTGATCCTAAGCACCACATAAAAATAAATAAAATAAAGGTATTATGTCCATCTACAACTAAAAAATGTATTTAAAAAATTTAAAAAGAAATGTGTATTGATTTTCAGACATTTTTGTTACTGTAAGAAAAAGTGATGACTTTTGATTACTTAACAGAAATGAAACATGAAGTCAGTTTCTTAATTTTAAAACAATGTTTAGAAACTTGTTTAATTTTATTCATTCTTTTCATTTCTATACTCTTTTGTCCTTCTCTGATTTTTTATTTTAATTTTTTCTAGTTGTAGATGGACACAATGTCTTTGTTTTAGTGCTTTTGTATGTGGTGCTGAGGATCGAACCCAGGGCCTCATGCATGTGAGGCAAGCACTCCACCACTGAGCTACAATCCCAGCCCCTCTGGTTTTCTTTCCATTTTATCATCCATTTTATTTGGAAAATGCTTTTGTTGAATACAGAAAACCAATGTGATTAATTCTATTTCATGTTTTTAATCTTACTCCTACATCTTCTATAGACTGTTTTTCATTTCTTTACATAGAATAATTTATATAATTTTTATATATTGAGTAGTTTTATATCTTGAATAGTTTATAGTTTATCAGATCTACATTACATTGTTTCTACTCATTCTTTCTTAAACAATATACATAGATTCTATTGGATAATTTAAAATAAATAAATTTTTAAAAAAATAAAACCTTTGCAGGGACTTGAGTCTACATTCCAATAAGGGAGAGGGAGACAATTAAGAAATGAGATTATGGGGCTGGGATTGTAGCTCAGCGGTAGAGCGCTTGCCTCGCATGCGTGAGGCCCTGGGTTCGATCCTCAGCACCACATACCAAGCGATAAAATAAAGACATTGTGTCCATCTACAACTAAAAAAATATTAAAAAAAAAAAAAAAAATGAGGGGCTGGGGTTATGGCACAGTGGTAGTGTGCTCGCCTAGCACCCATGAGGCACTGGGTTCGATCCTCAGCACCACATAAGAATAAAATAAAGATATTCTGTCCACTACAACTAAAAAATATATAAATATTTTTAAAAAATGAGATTATATAGTATAAATTTTTAGGTGGTATGAAAAAAATAACATATGCTACTTTATAAAGAAAATCTTCATATTTGGGGTAAGCAAGGGCTAGATTCTAAAGCCAAGAGGTAAACTGAATCCATTCAAAGAAACCAATGATACCCCTTGGTGGCTTATTACCTTGGGTATAACCTCTATGAGCCTCAATTTCTTAACTTGTAAAGTGGTAAAAATAATTTAGGGGCATTGCAAGAATTGAAAGAAATCATGAATATAAGAACAGTGGCTTAGGGCTGGGATTGTAGCTCAGTGGTAGAGCGCTTGCCTCGCATGCGTGAGGCCCTGGGTTCGATCCTCAGCACCACATACAAAGCAATAAAATAAAGACATTGTGTCCATCTACAACTAAAAAAATATTAAAAAAAAAAAAGAATAGTGGCTTAAAAAAACACCTTCAACAAGTTTGTTGTGGTGACGCACGCCTGTACTCCCAGCTACTCGGGAGGCTAAGGCAAGAGGACCGCAAGTTTCAGGCCAGCCTGGGCAACTTAATGAGGCCCTGCATCAAAAAAATTAAAAAAGATGGTGGTGTAGGGGTACAGTTCAGTAGTAAAGCACCCCTGGGTTCAGTACCCAGGGTCAATTAAAAAAAGGCTAGGCACAGAGTGTGGTGGCAGAGCACCACTGGGTTCCATCTCCAGTACCGCCAACCAATTAAAAGGAAAGAAAGCAATGCACGGGAAACGGACCTGAGGTCTTGCTTTGCTCAACACGAAGACACTCGATGTCTGTACCCACAATACCCCTTGGGAAAGGCTCTGTGTGCCATTCTGTACCCACAATACCCCTTGGGAAAGGCTCTGTGTGCCATCAAGCACTACACTTAATAAGCAGAGAGCTCCTCTAGTTCAATGCCAGAACTGTTTTACTTCCAAGTCAAAAGAACAATTACTTGGAGTAACACCAAAACAAGAGCTTAACAATGACAGGCAGCGGGCAATTCATGAGCACCATATTGTTAACATTACTCTAATTGTAGTTAGCCTACTTTATTAAATAAATATGCCAGAAATTTTTTAAGTCCTAGATACTCTGATTGCTTTACTCAATTTTAAAATACCTTTATTGCTTCATTTGAAGTAACTGTATGTTAAGGACTCTGCAGCAGAGTGGGCTGTGGAGTCAGATCCCAACTTTTAAATCCATGAGTAGGTTATCCTCAAAGAACAAGGGCCTGAAACAGACGAGGTGTGCACAAGCGTCCTCAGCGACACAGTGAGGCAGGAAGTCTGAGCAGTTGTGCCCATCCACTCTCTCCTGACCTGAGCAACACCCCCGGCAACTAGCACAGCCCACACCGCACAGCTGCAAGGTGCCCTGGGTCTGCTTGTGCACGTGGCCCTGGCCACAGGCACACTCTTTCCTCGCACTTTACTTGAGTTGATAAGTGAAGGACATACTAAGTAGAGACACTGGGCCAAATCTCAGACCTCCCACTCGGTGCTGGGGACAGTGTAGAACAGAGCCTGACTACAGCTAGTAAGAAACTGGGAAGCTTAGCCGGGCGCGGTGGCTCAAGCCTGTAATCCCAGCACTTAGGTAGGCTGAGACAGGAGAATCGCGAGTTCAAAGCCAGCCTCAGCAACCGCGAGGCGCTAAGCAACTCAGTGAGACCCTGTCTCTACATAAAACACAAAATAGGGCTGGGGATGTGGCTCAGTGGTCGAGTGCCCCTGAGTTCAATCCCCGGTACCAAAAAAAAAAAAAAAGAAAAGAAACTGGGAAGCTTGATCCACACCAGAAAAATGGCATCATTTTTCACATCTGCAACACCAACACTGCGAGGAAAACACAGCTTTTATAAAGACACAAAGTTGGGGGGGGCAGGTTACTGGGAACTGGACTCGGGCGCGTTTATAAACCACTAGGCCACATCCCCAGCGGTTTTTTAGGTTTTCCTTTGAGACACAGTCTCGCCAGGTTACTGAGGCTGGCTCTGAACTTGTGATCGCCCCGGCCTCAGCCTCCCGAGTGGCTGGTATTACAAGCACTCACCACTGCACCAGGCAAAAATACAAGTTTTAAGGACAGATCAAAGTGACAAGTGAGGACAACTGTGGTCAGCTTTTACTATGTGGCCATGAGCTTTTGTACAACAGGTTTCCTGCGCGGTGTGAAGGAACAATGACAGGAGCACAGCCGCTCTTCAAACCCTCGCCTCCAGTCACAAGTCAACAGGAAACTCCGGAGACGCTGTGGACGGGACTTCTGTCCCTGAGTGCAGTCAGACTGTGCTGCTGCTTCAGTCTTTCTGGAAACTGAGGGCCACCTTGCCCCCACCTACCAGCCCCACCACCTGGTGCCCCTGAGGATGGCATGTGCACACCCAACATGGCTCCTACTGCTGCCGGCTCCCTTCACACTGCTCTAGCAGTGATGGGTGGGGTGAGGGTGGCTCACCACGTCTCCTTATGAGAGCACGGTGCTCCAATACAAGCAACTGAGGAACACGCCGCTCCTGATCTCATCCCTAACAAGATCCACATCCAACTATGGCCTGCAGGGGCACTTCTGGACCTGACCCACCCCGAGGACAGAGTTCCAGTTTACCTTCTCCCCATGGCACCTCCACTAGGAGGAGCAAAGGTAGAGGACAAAGTGTGAGGCAGAGGTGGCCACCAACACTGTCTGACCTGCCACCAGCTAGGAATGAGAGAGCCAAGGGAAGCCACCAGAGGTTTGGACAGAGAGCATCCTTCCTAAGAATGCACCGCTCTTCCACTGAGCACACCACACCTGCACCACTGCCAGAAGAGAGGTACTGCCACCATGGTCTCCCAATGCAAAAGCCACCTTGGAAAAGAGAGCAAAGAACTCATGAGTCAATACCAGCTTTTCTTGGTTTTAAGGAAAAATGAGTTGCAATTTACATACAGCACAGTGCATAAGTCAATAAATGAATCTTTACATGTTTATCTATGTAACCCACCCGGATCAAAATGCAAAACATTCCTTTTGCCCCAGGAGGTTCCCTTGAGCTCCTAGTGAACAACTCTGCTGGCCAGTCCATTTCCTGGAAACCACTGTCCTCCCTCTGTTTTCCTGGATCAGAATTGCCTGCATCTGAACACCACCTAAGAAGAAATATACAGCAAGTGCTCTTCTGTGTCTGCTAATTTTGCCCAGTGACCGTGAGATTCCTATCACATTGCTATAGGTATTTGCCATTTTTATTGCTTGTAGTGTAACGTCATACAACTACATCACTAATGTACCCACTCTCTTGCTGATGGACACTGTGGTCACTGTTCAATCCAGGCATTATGACAAGAGCTGCTATGGGCTTCTTCACGTCTTCTGCTGGTGTGCGGGGCAGGCGCACGTTTAGATACTGCCAACTCATCTTGTAAGTTACTGTTAGTCTCTGTGACTGAGCCAGGCTGGGGGCAATGGAAGCTCACTGTGGTTCTGCTGCTGTTATGCCAGGGACTCATCACAAGCAGCACCTTCTCACATGCACATCAGCCATAGGGATAGTCTTTTATTTGCGGGGCGGGGGGACAACCTCTGTTCAAGTTTTTTCTTCATTTTTAAAATGTTTTTCTTTTTGATGATTTATAACAATTCCATATCCAAATGTGTATTTTATTTTTTTATTTTTTGGTACTGAGGATTAAACTCAGGGGTACTTGACCACTGAGCCACATCCCCAGACCTATTTTGTGTTTTATGTAGAGACAGGGTCTCACTGAGTTGCTTAGCACCTTGCTGTTGCTGAGGCTGGCTTTGAACTTGGGATTCTCCTGTCTCAGCCTCCCAAAGTGCTGGGATTACAGGCGTGCGCCACCACGCCCGGCTCCAAACATGTATTTTAAATGTCTTCTCTCATGTTGTGGCTTGCCTTTTCACTTCCTTATTAATGTCTTTTTGAGAAACAGAACTTCTTAAATTTAATGATATTCACCTGATCCACTGTTCTTTAACAGGTACTGCTTTCTGTCATTCTGAACTCTTCCCTAAGCCAGGTCATGAAGATATTCCCGACATTTTCTGCTAGAAGCTGGACTTAGCTTTCCCTTCACCTTCTTCCCACAAGCACCTCTGGTCTTCTCACCCTGGTCAAATATATCTTATCTGAGGTGCTGCCATCTGACAACACAAACCAAATTTGTGAAACCATGCTCATTACTGTGTGCTATTATTTAAACACCAAATAAGCCCCTGATACTAAATAAGAAATGACGAAGTTGGATCCTTAACTCCTTTGGGAATGGCTACGATGTCCCCTCACAGACCTGAGAGATCATTTCAGTCTCCTACAGTGCACCTCCAAGATCCCACTGCATACGCAGCTACCATCTACCACCAATGCTGAAAGACAATCCATCATTTCTGAAAAACAAGTGCTGAAACTGGACACACGGAGCCAACAGCAAGTGAACTCGTGCCCCACACCTGGAGCACATCCGAGTGGCCCAGCATCTTCCTGGCAATGGGCTCAGATTCAGAAGACAGAGGGAAGGACTAAGGACTCTGCACTTTCATTCACCTCATCTGACAGTGGTGGCCACAAGTTCCTTTAAAATAAACATAAGGGGCTGCGATTATGGCGCAGTGGTAGCGTGCTCGCCTAGCACGCGTGAGGCACTGGGTTTGATCCTCAGCACCACATAAAAATAAAATGAAGATATTCTGTCACCTACATCTAAAAAATAAATATTTAAAAAAATAAAATAAACATATAAAACCCAACACTATCTCAAGCTCCCAGATGGAATCACAGTGTGAGACATTTGGGTTCATCTGGCCAAGGGACACACTCTTCACAAACTACGGAAGTGCAAACTGAGAACCACCTGTGAGACTTGCCTTTAGTGAGAAATGAAATGTGCCCCGTCTAGTGAATAAAACCAAGAAAGTTCATTCTATTACCTTTATGTTTTCAATTACTTTATTAAATAAATCAGTAACTTGTTACATAGTTAGAAAAATTAAGCCAACTGAATGTCTTCGGACTGTCTTCACATTACCCAAAGACCCGGGTTTTTATGGCCAATGTGATTTTACCAGATATTAATTATCCATGCAACTCAGATATAAATCATATCACATAAACATATGGCACTTTTTCTAAGACACAGCTGCCACTGAGGTGGACTCAGACTCACCCGTGGTGATGGCCCGATGGAACTGGTGCATGTCTTCTCCCGACAGCTCCTGGGCTACCTGCAAGATTTTTTGTCTGACACCATCCAATTTAACTTCTGATTCAGTCAATATTTCTTCCATATCAGGAGCACTACAATTAAGATATTGGGAACGTTTGGAACATCAGCCAGATGCTTTAATAATGAAAAACTAAAATCATCCAAATATCAATTAACATAGGACTCAATATGTATTTGGACACTTTACACCCTTATCTATAATTATATTTTATTAATAGTATGGAAATTGTTGTAATATACTATTAGGTGCAAAAACTGATTTTAGACAGGCAAGAAAAAGAAAAGATTAACTGCCACATGCAATGAATATATGTGTGGCATATCTGCTCCCACTTAATGGAATAAAAATTAGAGTATTAGAGACTTATCTTAAAAGTTTTTTTTAAGTGGTGGTACATGCCTGTAATCCCAACTACTCGGGAGGCCAGCCTCAGGGGTTTAGAGACCCTCTGTCTAAAGAAAATAAATAAAAATGGCTGGGTATGTGGTTCAGTGGTTCAGCAACCCCTGGACTCAACCCCTAGTACTATCAAAAAAAGTTTTAAAAGTTAGGGATGAGGATATGGCTTGGGGTGGAGCACTTGCTTTGCCTCTCTCTGCAAGGTGTTGGGTTTGATTCCCAGTACCACACCAAAAAAGCTTTAAGTTAGTGAGGGAATGCCTCAGTAATACTTTTAATAATAGAAAGCTATCGCATTTGGCCTTACCTAAATACTTGGTAAGATATGTAGTGGAACGCCAATCACAGCTACCCCTCTAGAGAGGCATCTGGAATTTGCAACTTGAATCTCTTTTGGAACAGGACTCAGACATATGAGCTGGGGGCTGCAGGGCAGGCATCGCTACCCCACATGGAACAGAGAGGCAAAAGAAGCTGGCCAAACAAGATGAAGCAAAGGAAGCGGCAGCAAAGAAAAGTGGGAGACACGCAGCCGATTCCGCAGCCACTGCTCTGCACCCCTGCTCCGCTTCCACCACGCTAAGGTGGTTCTGTACTTTCACCCAAGACATCAAATATAGACAGTCTGCCTAGAAAAAGAACACAGTAATCTGGGTGTGGTGGCACACACCTGTAATCTGAGAAGCTCGGGAAGCTGAGGCAAAAGGATCACAAGTTCAAGGCCAGCCTCAGCAACTTAACAAGACCCTGTCTCAACACTGAAAAATAAAAAAGGGCTGAGGATATGGCTCAGTTGTTAAGCACCCTGGGATTCAATCCAAAATAAAAAAGGACAAAGTCAAGTCCTAAAGGAAGATGGTAACAGAAAAGTTACAGAAAGAAGAACTTTCAAAGACAAGTGGTTGACATAAAAGGTAAAACAAAACGGCAGTGTGTGCACAACATTTAACAATATGAAGGTAACAGCAACAACTCTAGTAACTGTAAAGCAGAACGAATACAATGACATGAAAAACAAATGAGAGGATATCCATATCTTAACATTTATTTAATATTAAATTTTCACACCTATTACCAAAGTAAAACTTTTAATGTAATAGGCTCTAATAAAGCATCCAAAATTTATTTTCTCAAATAGCTATACCTGAATGAAAATCCCTGGCTGCTCCAAAATCAAGAATTTTCCCTTCCTATTTTTAACAAAATATTCAGTTTTAAAATGTACTCACGCTGATCCCAATATGTTCACAGTCACCACATATTCTAACAGCCAGTGACTGCTCATTGAGGTACAAAAAACACATAACTGTACCCAACTGGAACAAATTTTAAACACACTTACACACCTCGTAATCCTGTGGAGGAGAAAAATTGTCCTTTTGCTCTCGACAGTTATGTCCCGGCTGAGTTTCACCAGCCTCTCGTACTTGTCGTGCCGGGCATCCAGCTCCTGCTGAAACGCTGAGAACACAGGGGCCATGAGCAGGCAGGCATTGGAGCCTTGGCTCACCCGCCTCCCCGTGAGGAGCAGCACCAGCAGAACACGCGGTCGCCGCGCCGTCTCAAGCACAGGAAGCAGGTCACTGTCCGCCAAATGCTTCTCTGTGGTGCCGATGAGGCACAGAAACACTGTTCCTGGAGCCCAGGAGGCTTGGAAACTCCATAAGCTGTATTAAAGCAGCACTGGTGGACTAAAATGAAGATGAGACGAACTTTGTGAACTACATCTGGAGTCCCCAAGAGCTAAAAGTATGACCATCACACATAAGTACTTAATGACAACTTAGTCAATTCACTTTAGATTATGCAAACCTAAATAAAATGCACATTACTTCAGCATGCAACTGTGCTGCATGCCAACTAGATGTACTTGAAAAAATACTATTTTCAAGAAATAAGAGAAAAAAAAATTGAAAATTCACAAGCATCATGTGAATTGGTTTTGTTTTAACTACAGGGCTCAATCATAAAGCATTCAGCAAACCACAGAAAGCCGTGGGAGAGTTAGTCTAAAAATGCAGTCAGAAACATCAAAATTTTAGTAAGACCAAGCAAAAACCAGCTGAGAACTGAGTCAGACATAGGATGTGAGAAATCTAGAAAGATTGGCTGCAGTTGTAGCTCAGTGCTAGAACACTTGCCTAGCATGTGTGAGGCACTGGGTTCGATCTTCAGCACCACATAAAAATAAATAACTAAAACAAAGGTCTTGTGTCCATCCACAACTAAAACAAAAAATTAGTATTTAAAAAAAAAAAAGAAATCTAGGACTGCGGATACAGCTCAGCTGGTAGAGTGCTTGCCCTGCATGCATAAGGCCCTGGGTTCATCCCCAGCATCGCAAAAAAAAAAAAAAAAGAAATCTAGAAAGGGGGTGCCGGAACATAGCCCACTGGTGAAGTGTTCGCCTGGCATGTGTGAGGCCCTGTGTTCAATCCCCAGCCCCACAAAAAAAAGGGGGGTGGGGGACCAACCAGTCAATCTAGGGAGAGAAGGACCAAGGAGAAAACTAGGAAGTAAGAGTTCCCAAGGTCAAGGGAAGGCAGAAAGCAGCTCTGGTGTCCAGCTGATTCACAGGCTGATGACCCGTCCTGTTGACTGCGGACAGGCCAGTCCCTTCACACCATGTGACCACGAGAGGCTCTCTGGGCCACTCTCATTCCTCCCTTCCTCCCTGATTACAGAGCATGGCATTTGCACAATTTCTAAAATGTCTTGCCCCATACACCTTCTGCTTAAACGTTGCTGTCTCCTCCTGACGCTGTATGAGCAATCACTGCTCAAGGAACTACTAAAGGGGATTTGTTTATATTGGTGAAATATAATTGCCAATCTGCTAACTTTTTAAACTAATAAATTTTCATCTCTTCTGCTCAAATTGGTTTTGTCAAATTTTATTGATTTTTATTCTAATTACCTTTATTTACAAAAAGTGTAACTTAACACTATCAAATAAAGTGTTTTTTAAGCTTTTTAAAACAATCAACACTCTTCACCACGAACTGCTATTTCAGTCTCAAAATGTTTTCCTTACTAAAATTTGTAACCAGTAACAAAATTATTTTTATTATTTTTTAAAAGACTCCACGTGTGGCATTGGGTATATTTATAATGGAGAAAAATATGTAATTTTAATTGAAAGAAAAGTTTTACCTTTTCTAGAATACAAAGCTCATTTTATTAAACACACATACATGCACATACGTAACTAACATTAAATAAAACCATTCAACACCAGGAGTCTAGACATATTAAGATCATCTGCAGGAAAAATAATCTGCAGAATCTAAGATGTTCAAATAGTGAAATCACGCCTCTCAAACGTCAGCCTCTCCTGTCCTGCACACTGCCTTTCTGCTGCTCCTGACCCTCTCACCCCCTCAGGGTCCACACTTCCTCACTCAGGTGCTCAAGGATCTTGGGAGCCTGCCCCTCCTCGCTTACTCCTGGCCCTGACCAGGCGTCACTGGCCTATTACTGCCCAGCCCTGTCCTTCCCTAGCTAAGGCTCTGCGGTCCACCCCTCAGTGTGCACACTAGTTCACTCATGAAGGCAAGAGCTCCCTCCTCACCACTGCATCCTCAGAGCACAGGACAGCGGTGAAGGCCCAGAGACAGATGCTGAAGTCATGGTGGGACCACGTCCTGGACAGGAGCACGTTCTACCGTTTGAAATGAACCTACTACCAGCCAGTGCCGTCAATCTCCCAGGAACAAAATATGAGAGAAGAAACTACAGCTCCACCTGCCCACTGAGCACCGCCTCCTGCATGCCATGAACTGGTGGGCTGCGGCCTTTCTAAGTGGATGTCATGCGGCTGGAATTCACAGAATAAACTACTCATTAGAGCTACTAACATGAATCAATCCCAAAGCCCTGCTCCATCTGTCACACGCCCTTCCCTGCTGCCTCGCTAACTGGAGCCGTCACTGCGTGTGTGCTCCAGAAAAGCCTCTTGCTTGGGCGCCTCCACCTATCCTGCGTCTCTCCTGCTGCAGACTACTTTAAAAAGGCTCTCCAATGGGCTGGGTTGTGGCTCAGTGGCACAGCACTTGCCTCGCATGCGTGAGGCACTGAGTTCGATCCTCAGCACCACATAAAAATAAATAAGATAAAGATATTGTATCACCTACAACTAAAAAAAAAATTTTTTTTTAAATTAAAAAAAAAAAAAGACTCTCCACTGATTCTGCCTTAGATCTGACAGTCTCCAAACTCCTTCTGAGGCCTTATGTAACTTAGGCTTTTGCAGTACCCCCAAGGAGAACACAGTACTCCAGCCAGGAGGCAAAACTGAATCTAATCATGAGGAAATGCTAATCAAATCCAATTTGAGAAAATTTCTATAAAATAAGGTCTGTATGCTCAATATCATTATCATAAAAGATAAGAAAAGGCTAAGAAACTAAATACATGAGAAGGAAATGCAACTTACGATCCCATGCTAGATAACAGACTAGAGAGGAAAAAATGGTAGAAAAGACACTATCAAAATAAACACTATAGATTAAAGTACTATATCAGTCAGTGTTCAGTCTCTTGAAATGAATAATGGTAGTTACACAGAATACTCTTATTTCTAGGAAATACATTCTGAAGTATTATAGGGGAAATGGGTACACTAAGAGCAACTTATTCTCCACTGACTTGGAAAACACGCATGCGTGCCTGTGTGTACAGTTACACAGAGAGCAATAAAGCACAATGGCAACATTTTAAAACACGTTTATTAATACTATGTAGAAGTTGCTCTGTATTAAGACTTTAAAAATAAAATTGATATTGCAAAATAAGAAGTTTCAGCCAGGCGTGGTGGCTCAAGCCTGTAATCCCAGCACTTGGGAGGCTGAGACAGGAGAATCACGAGTTCAAAGCCAGCGTCAGCAATGGCGAGGTGCTAAGCAACTCAGTGAGACCCTGTCTCTACATAACACAAAATAGGGCTGGGGATGTGGCTCAGTGGTCGAGTGTCCCTGAGTTCAATCCCTGGTACCAAAAAAAAAAAAGAAGTTTCTTTACTCTTATGCATAAATAGTAGTAAAATATTCATCTAATGACTCCTTTTAATGAAATAAATTTTCTACCTTTGATAGAAAGGTATTTCCTGAAGCACCTTGGGTTTAAGTTTAACAAACTTAAACAAACCACATCATCTCATCACATTTTCTCTGTAAGCTAGTGTTCTCACAAAGACCTCCCAGGAAACCCCCTCCCACACACCTGCAAGCTTTACAAGGACACTTGGCAAATCTCATAGGAGGACAGTATTAATTTGCTTAGAACACAAAATGGCTAGAAGGTAATGCACTTAAAAAATATTGTTAATACACACAATTATTTACTCTATAAAAATGAAGAGGACAAAAATCACCTTATTTCCAAAGTACATGGAAATCAAAGGTTCTGCTAGTAACCAAAGAAAAAAAAATATTTGGGGGGAATACCAGGGACTGAACTCAGGGGCACTCAACAGTGAGCCCCATCCCCAGCCCTACTTTGTGTTTTATTTAGAGACAGGGTCTCATTGAGTTGCTTAGTGCCTCGCCATTGCTGAGGCTGGCTTTGAACTTGTGATTCTCCTGTCTCAGCCTTCCAAAGTGCTGGGATTACAGGCGTGTGCCACTGGGCCTGGCTCCAAAATATTCTTAAATTGCAGGTATGCCTTAACTGGGTTCTCCCACATAAGAGACTCACAATGAGCCATTTAGTACATAATGCAAAAACATACCCGCCCTAGCAAACACAAGGCTTGCAATCACAAAACAACAGAAACTGCTCACAAAAATTACCTTTAGGGGCTGGGGCGTAGCTCAGTGGTACAGCACTTGCCTCGCAAGTGTGAGGCACTGGGTTCGATCCTCAGCACCACATAAAAATACATAAATAAAGCTACCGTGTCCATCTACAACTAAAAAAATTTGTTTAATTATCTTTAATTGCTACCAGTAAGATAAATTAGCTTACCACATACAATATGTATAACTCCAGAAAAGAAATGAATTTTTTTACATTTATAACTTTTTCCTGTTATTTATTTGTCTTCCTGTCATCATTGGCTCCACCAAGGTGTAACTGACAAAAATTGTGTATAAAGGCTGGGGATTTAGCTCAGCGGTCGAGTGCTTTTCTAGCATGCACAAGGCCCTAGGTTCAATCCCTAGCCCCAAAAAATAACAATGAATACATCAAGTATACAACATGATATGGACATA
Source organism: Geosciurus inauris (assembly GCA_004024805.1). NCBI lineage: Eukaryota > Metazoa > Chordata > Mammalia > Rodentia > Sciuridae > Geosciurus > Geosciurus inauris. The sequence continues at coordinate 4,242 of PVHX01016483.1, read as the reverse complement.
CACGTACACTGTGACATCACCGCAGTCATGCTAATTAGCGTAACTATCACCTCACAGTTTTATGTTTGTGTGGCTGAGAGTATTTAAGATCTACTTGGCAAATCTCCAGTACAAACTTTCAAAATTCTCAAACATCATCACTGAAATGCCCATAAACCACTTAACTCTCTCACTGATGACCTTGTTTAGAAGCACTTTCACTCCGAAGACCCAGGACGTTGCCTAGCTTATAGGGAATCAGCAGATGTGTTCTCCCATGAATTAAAAAGCAAGAACTTAAATAAACTATTAGCCAAGTTAGCAGCTGGCCAGGACCTCCATTATAATTTTTATAAGCAGTCTTTTATTACTAAGATGAAATTAGGCCAAGATTTCACCCAATATTTCGAGGTAATAGACACTTATTACTTATCATACACTGTATTATGAATACCTCAATGATCACTGAAGGCTGAATGCCATAAATACAAAATTAGATAAGATAATCATTCCTATCCTCAAGGAGTTCAGGCCAGTATCAGAGACAAAACAAGTAAAATGTAATTATGCTATAAATAATACACATATAAGATTAAGCTAAGAGATACTCAATAACCGTCTCATGACTGGGTCAATAGACAATGAATGGGTCAATAGATAATACTTACCACGAACAAGCTATTTGAACCAGATCTTGAAGAAAATCATAATTCACCAAATAGGTGAGGAAGGCACTGAGTGAGAGGCAGCCTCAAGCTGAAAGAACTATGTGCCCCAAAGCAGGCAGAAATGCAAAACATGCTGGAAGCAGCCAGCTCTGGTGGGCATGTGAAGTGCAGAATACCCGACTCGCTACAGTTTCTCCACCCAGCACACTGCTACATCAATACGCTCCCTGTTCAATCATAGCTAATTCTCTTAAGTCAGTGAAGACAACTGTAGATACTGCACTGGCCTTAAAGTACCCGAGACCCTCCCCTGCTTGTAGCAAATGCAATGTGGTGAAAGTGACAGTGCGATGTCTGATGCCTGAGGTTTGCAGGTTAAGGGCCCGTGGTTTCCTCCTTATTCTCTCTAGAGAAAGTAAATGCCATTCCTGAGGACAGTCCGGCAGCTCTATGGCCAGAAACGCAGAGCTGCTTGTAGTCAGAAGGCTCAGACTGCGAACAGCTCAATCCCTCAAGCCCCAATCTAGCTTCCAGTGACTGCCAGTCAGAACTGGCCGGACGAGTACCTTCCTGCTACGGAACCACAGAAACTATGCAGGACAGGACAGCAGACAGAGGAGGCAGGGGAGGGATTCTGTTTTGTGGTTTCAAAATGGGGGAACACTTGACCCATTTAATAGGCTGAGAGGAGGCGACTGTGAATACGTATGCGTGTGTGATTCACTAACAACGTTCCCATTCTGTGCAGGTCAAAGCAGAGATGACCTGTCTTCCACAAACCGGTTAACAAAGTTAATACGCACTAACGACAACAGGTTAGCAAACCGTGGCTGAGAAAATACCCCCAGGTGCGGACAGCCTGCAGGTGTGCCGCGTTGCACCCTCACTGAGGTCCACCGCCGACTGACGCCAGCGTGCTCAACCGCAGGCCGCCCGACCGCGGCCCCTGGACTCCAGGCCCCCGGGGCCCCCGCACCGCGCCCGGCCGCGCCCGCCAGCCCGCGCGGGGCACCTACCCTTGAAGGCCAGCATCACGGGCGACGACGAGCTCACATCCCTGCCCTCCCTCCGCTGGCCGTGCGGGAAGTGGTCGTGCTTCCTCTTCCTGAAGCCTCCCGGGCCTGTGTGGACGAGAGCGACGCCGGGTGGGCTCGTGCCGCCGCGCCCTCCCGCCCCGGCCTCCCGCCCCGGCCTCCCGGCTCCCCGGCGGCGGGCGCGGCCGCTGCGAGCGGACGGCAGCGCAGCCCGAGACCCGACGCTCACCGCGCCCGCGCCCGAGCCCTCCGCGGACGCCACCTTCTTTGCCGCTCATGTCGGAGCGCCTTCGCTGGGACGCGCGGAGACTGCAAGCCGCGCGACGCACCACGGCGCGGGGAACGGCCGACCAGTCCGGACTAGGCCGACGGGGTAACCGCGCGACGCGTGACGGCCACGCACGCCGGAAGCAAGCTCGCGGCTCTCCCCGGCCGCGCACACTTCCGGCTCCGTCGCCGGAGCTCCCTCGGCCGCGCACACTTCCGGCGCGCGTCCCGGGTCCTCCCCGGCTCTCTCCCGGCCACTCACATTTCCGGCTCCGTCGCCGGATCTCCTCGGCCGCGCACACTTCCGGCGCGCCAGCCCTCGGTGCAGTGCCCGCGACCTGGGCGCGCACGGTGCGACGGGGGCTTGGCAGTCCGGCTGGCGCGGGCGGAGTCCTTCGGCCTCCGTGGGGTTGTAGGCCCGCGCTCGGCCGCCCTCGGAGTCGGGCTTCTGCGAGGACTTGGGCCCCGGCGCGCGCCGCAGACCTCCCACGGCGCCCCCTCGAGGGCGGCGGCCGCACCGCGGGTCGGGCCAGTCGGGCGGGACCGCAGCACCTGGCCCGGCCGCCCGCGGGGCGCACCTCCCGGCGGGCAGCACGCGCCGCGGCCTTCCTGTTGAGTTAGGGCGAAGGCGCACGAGGGATGAGCTGCCTCGCGTTTTAGAGACCATCGGGAGTGCCCCAGCCGCGCGCGGTGGCCACGCCTGCCATCCAGGGCCTCGGGAGGCAGAGGCAGGAGGATCGCGAGTCCAAAGCCAGCCTCAGCAAGGGTGAGGCGCTGAGCAACTCAGTGAGACCCTGTCTCTAAATAAAACACAAAATAGGGCTTGGGGTGTGGCTCAGTGGTCGAGTGCCCCTGAGTTCAATCCCCAGTACCAAAAACAACAACAACAAAAAAACCCGACTGATATAAATGTAGTAGTTTTAATGTGACTTCGTCCAGCTTCAAGGAATCCAGTAGTTAGAACATTTTTAGAGTCAGTGCTTTTTAAAAAAAAAAACAGTCTAGCATACGGATATTTTCCATATCACTTATTGGTTTATTGGAGTTGCACACAATGGTGGGATTTGTTACATATTCATCCTGCACACGATCTGACATAATCTGACCCATATCAGTCCCCATGGGATAAAGGTATTCTTCTGTCTCCTAATAGCAGCTCCCAGGACCTCAAGTGTGCAGAACCTGGACCTCTCCTGTTTCCTTCCTTTCTGCAGCCACCTCTGCCCTGGCCTGTGGAGCCACAGCTTTGTCACCTGAACTGCTCTAACTGCTTCCCATAGATGTTATGATGAGAGCACTAGTTTCGTAACCTGTAATGACTTCTCGAAGCTCTGGGTGGAGGTGAATCCCCAGGGCACTTTCCCAGCACCTATTTGCATATGGCAGGTTTCCCAAGTGCCCCGAATGCAGCTGCACCTTTTGTCAGGAAACATCTTGCAACCTCTGGCAACCTGCAAGCTGACTCCCTCCAGTTTCCTTGTCTTATTGCTTCAGGTACAAAGTTGGCACTCGGCCAGTTTGTTTTTAAAGGAAAATCACCGCCCCATCCGGGAGACCAAGGTGAGGAGTGTCCCAAGACCTGGACTCTGGGATGACGCTCCGCCCTACTGTTGCGTTCTGACTGGCCACATTTGATTCTGAATAAAATGCTAAGCCTTTGAATTGCACCTGTTGCTATCCAGTATATAAATCCTCACTGCAGTGGCCTGACAGGAGGAATACCACATGTCAGGATTGCCTTTGGATATTGGGGGGAAATCATATAATCAAGAAAGAAAAAATTAGGCCCTCGAGAGATTGTTTAAGGTTCTCCCTTACTGTGCAGTGCTCTGCTACTGAGCTGTATTTTCGCCCTTTTAAGTACAAATTCAACATAACAGACTAGCAAAATTTGGAAACAATGTATAAGAATAAGTAGGATTGGGGCTGGGATTGTAGCTCAGCAGTAGAGCGCTTGCCTCGCATGCGTGAGGCCCTGGGTTCGAATCCTCAGCACCACATACAAAGCAATACAATAAAGACATTGTGTCCATCTACAACTAAACAAATATTTTAAAAAAGAAAGAATAAGCAGGGTTAAGGTGTAAGTTAAGATGTAGCCACCTGAAGGGTAATGATGGGGCCATAAACACAAGGATAAGGTGGTTTTACATATGCCACAGAAATATTTTAATGTTTCCTTCACGTGGTTAAACAACTAAGCCAGTGGTTCTCAACAAAAGGTGATTTCCTCTTGGGACATCTGGCAACATCTAGAGACCTCTCTGGACATAGGGTGTTGGGAGTGGGTCACA